>PVJH01016885.1:0-49357 GCA_004026705.1 Nesogale talazaci | reverse complement strand
GAGGAGCTGATACCAAGGGCTCAAATAGAAAGTAAATGCTTAGAAAATAATGATGATAACATATGTACAAATATGCTTGATATAATTGATGTATGGATTATTATAAGGGATGTAAGAGCCGCCAATAAAATTATATTTAATATATACATACATGTTATGAGTTAACTATTATATGGAAAAACACCAGGCTAGTGAGGCTTAGTGAGATGGCAATGAAGCATACAACTTTCCTCTAGTTCCTGAAGACCTCCTCCCACCAACTGTCACAGTCCCAGTTCTACACTACTGTGGAGATGAGAATTGGAAAGGTGGTGAACCCAGGATGGATGAACCCTGTGGGACCAGTAGTGGGAATGAAGCTCTAGGATGGGTGGAGGGAAAGTGAAGTGGAGAGGGGGAGCCAACTTCAGGGATCTACCTATAACCCCCTATCAGGGGGACAGACACTGGGGGAGAGGGCAAGGGGAGGCATCGAGCAGTGTCAGTTATGACAAAACAATAATTTATGGAGTATTGAGAATTGGTAGGGGAGTGGGGAGCAAGGATGGTGTGGAAGGGATGGGATGCTGAGGACAGAGGCTCAGATGGAAAGGTGGAGATTCAGAGAGCGATGACAGCCGCAGGCATGTGAAGAAGCATGACACAATATATGTATTTATGTATTATGAGAAACTATGTATGAGCCCCCAATAAAATGATTAAGCATGAAAAAAATAAAAATTAAAAATAAATAAATCTCAGGGACCAAATCCAAACAAAAAAGTAGACATTCTTCCAACCAATAAAAACAATACATCATCCCCTTTGATGTAGTGTACTTCATAAGAACCACCCCAAAAGAAGAGATCTTTAGGTTGGCATCACTCCTTCAATAAGAGGGATATGGGAGATGACTATCCACTTGATGCTATACAACACTGAGACAAGGCTGCAGCAAATCAAGAGACCATCTGCAGAAATAAGAGAAGAATGTACTAGAAAATCAAGTAGAGATCAGGGAAGAGGGGAATCTACATTTCAGAGGATGCACTGCTATTTCAGAAGGTGGGTATGGTGGACAAATGAGGAGGAGCAACCCCACATTGGAAAGGGATGCTAAACAATAACTGTAGGGACCCTAAGGGGAGAATAAAACCTGTTTCATGCTACAGGGGTAGACACTTTGAATAAGGTTCTACCCAACCCTCAGTGAACCACTCCATGGACTAAGCACAATGATGACCTTAGACACTGGCCTTACTGGGAAGTTGTAATCCCCCCCAAAAGGGCCACATCTTAAGGACATGACATGGAAGTCCAATGGCACAAACTAGGCCTTAAACCTTGGATTTAGGACTGAAAATCTCTGATGGGAGAGGAAGCAACAGATGGCCACCCCACGACAGGGGAAATGGTGCTAGGTGAAACCTGCAGTGGGATCCCTCTATTGGTGGGTGTCCAATGATAGGGGATAAAGAATCTCCATATATCTAGTACCTCAATGTTCCCCACTGCATTAATATCACAGGTATACGACTAATACGAGAGGCAGAGATCTATATTTGTTAAATATGCTACAATAATTTGGCCCTAGGATGAGCTCTCAAACTCAATGTAAACAGAACTCAATCAACAAGGTGTTGAAGGAATTCGGTGTCAGGCATCAAAGAACTAAAATTAAATAATTATTAAGAAGGGGAAGTACAGATTGGGGACCCAACACCCATCAACAGGTGAAGCGACATCCTCTTACAGAGGGGTTACAGGGAGGAGATGAGTCAGTTAAGTTACAGTGCAGTAACAATGAAATATGCAACTTTCCTCTAGTTCTCAAATGCTTCCTCCCACCCACTATCATGATCCCAATTCTACCACACAAATCCAGCTAGACCAGGGAATGTACAGTGAAGTTGAAAACATGTGGAATTTAGGTTAGTTGATCCCTCAGCACTAGTAGAAGGAATGGTGATACTGGGAGGGTGGAGGGATGGTTAAATAGAAAGGGGAAACCAATTTGAGGGATCTACATGTAGTCTCCTCTCTGGGGCATAGACAACAGGGAAGTGAATGAAGGGACACATTGTACAGTGTACAGTATGAAAAAATAATAACAATTTGTTAATTACTAAGGGTTCATGGGGGAGGGGGGGAAGGAAGGGAAATATAAGGAGCTGATACCGGGGGCCTAAGTTGAGGGAGATGTTTTGAGAGTGATGTTGGCAATAAGTGTGCAAATGTTGCCTGCATACAATTGATGAATGTATAGATTGTGATGGGAGTTGGATGAGCCCCCAATAAAATAATTCATTTTTAAAAAGGGGGTAGGGAGAAGGAAGAACTTATACCAAGGGCTAAAGTGGAAAATATTGCAAAATGAATATGGCAATATGTATACAAATATGCTTGATACAAATGATGTATTAAATGTTATGAACTGTAAGAGCTCCCAATAAAATAATTGAAAAAAAAGAAACCAATCTGTACAAAACAACAGCCGATGGATTGCAATGTGTAATTGAGGTTTACTTGCACAAACTCCTCATATCGACAGTACCTTAAATTCTATGACATTTGATTAAACATTGATTTTATCAATGAAACCACCTTATACATCAGAGGGATGACTGACAATGCTTTTTGTTTGTTTTATTGTGGCTGTTTTCTTTTCATTTCTTTATTTTCTTTGTTTTGGGTTTGCGTTTTGTGTGTGTGTGTGTGTGTGTGATATGACCACCAAAGTATATCAGAATATTTATATTCCATGGACAATCAGAAAGATTCTGGACTTCAAAGTACTAGGCCCTATCCAAGAAGAGTTGATTCTGATAACACGGCCTTGTTCAATACTCATAATCATGAAGAGATCATTGAAGGTAATGGTCTACAGCAAAATATCATGAAGAAAGTAGATGTTCTCCGGTGATCAATTGGAACAGTTTCTGGAGGCTTAAAAGCTTGTATTCAACATGCAGCCATTTAAATGAGGCATCAACTAAGTCAGATGAAAGAAGCATACTGCTGCTGCACACCCCACCTCTTATCCACAGATCTTCCTCATAATCCTTGGCAGTAGCAGCAACAGCAGTGACAACTGTGGTCCTGAGGACATCCAGAAGTGGACTCGCATCTGTTGGTTGTACAATGTTCAAATCACATAGCTGTCCTATTTCTTTTTTTTTCCAAATGACTTAGATTTAATCATCAAAAATATGGAACGCTTCACGAATTTGCGTGTTCATCCTTGCGCAGGGGCCATGCTAATCTTCTCTGTATCGTTCCAATTTTAGTGTATGTGCTGCCGAAGCGAGCACAGTTGTCCTATTTCTATGTATATTATGGTCTTTAAGTAATGCCTTCCAGTATACATACTTTATACTCTGGTAGTCTGTCAAAGAAAATGCTGAGTTTGCAAAATAGATGTAATTATCGAGAATGAGTCAAACTCACTTTTCCAAAAAAAGGAAAAAGAAGAGCATGAATCCATCAAGAATAAAGGAGACGTGGATGGCACTCATCAACCAAGAGAGGCCTTGCTTCTGGAGCATGAGAACGAGAAGTGAGCATGGCAGGAACAGTCATCTAATAGAAACCCTCTCCCACCCACCAAGAAAATGAGGCAAATGGAAAGCAGGTTCCCCATCCACCAGTTGTCTGTCTTTTAAGGCCTAAAGACGAAGTAAATAAATAAACTATTGCTGTCAATTTACAGAGGCACACTGTCACAATTTTCTTCCTCAGGCTGGCTGATGGGTTTGAACCGTGGACTTTTTCAGTGAGCAGCTCCATAGTGAGACACTGCACCACAGAGCTCATCTCAAAATGAATACAGATCCATGGTTGGTGGGTTTAAACAGCTGATCCTTGCGTTAGCAATTAAATGCTCAACCACTGTTCCCTTAGGACTCATTGACCCAACGTTTGAAACCCAATTATCCCCCAGATAATAGAAGATTAGGAAGTCTTAAAGTTATATCCACTTTTAAGACATGGATGATCATAAACTAACTTTAATATTGTATTAGCACCTCCAATAGCTCCACTGGGTACTCCCTAAAACGATACTGCCTTCTCAAGCAATCTAAAATATCAGACATTAACTTCAGCACTTGAAAAGAAGATTTAGAAATTTAGGTATAGATTTAGAACTTTAAGTTAGGTTTAGAATTTTTTTAAAAAATTAAAAAATTACTCTAAAATGCTCACAGAATAATAATTTATTTAAAATATTATTGCTGAATTGCTATAAAATGCTATACACTATCGCTAACATAAAAAGAATATACTGAAAATTGAAATTAATACATCGATTGCCATCAAAACTATTTCTATTCATGGTTTCCCAATAGAACACAGTAGAACTGCTCCCTTTCTGAGGCTGGACATCTTAACAGATACTGATTACCTAACATTCCTCCTTCAGAGTGGCTAATGGGTTTGAACCATGAAGCTTTAAGTTAGCAGAACAAAACTTATGCCACTGCACCAACAATCCATTGTGCAATTAATATAGCTCAATAGATCTATATTAGTTGCTATCGAAAATGTAATTCAGTATTTTAGCTGAAGAATCACTAGTTTTGCTAGCTGTATGCAAGTTTCATTTACTATTTTTGTTAAATAGTATTTTGAAAGTCATGTATAATACAATCATAGCACCCCTCATATCTATATCTCTCATCTTCCTCTGTCCTTTCATAATCTTCTATTTTTCTGTTCAAAGTAGAAATTACTAACTTTAAAGATACCAATTCACTATTGAATTTCTATATTGCTGAAAAGTGTTCTCTGGTGATAATCTACACACTAAATAAACCTTAATTTAAGAACACCACAAATGAAAAATTTAGAATAAAAACAAATATGAAAAGAAAATACCCAAGGTTTGGCACTTATACCAAATTTATATGCTCTTAATCCATGAGTTTGAAGAATTCAAGGAGTAGTGGCTTCATTCAATCATGCTGAGCAGAAGAATAAATTGATACTATTAAAAGGAACATCTCAAACAGATAGCCCAAGTGTTCACATTCCTGGAATGTATCACTTACTGGACAGCTACTAGAAAATTGTTGAGGATTCTTGGCAAACTTCTCATTCTGGAGCACAAAGAAGCTTTTATTCCTAAAGGTCCTTTTACCTCAAGGGTTGAAATACATATGGCCACACAACCACTGAGGTATGAAAATATACACCTTAAGTGCATAGAAATTAATATAGTGAAAATAAAGACATGCCTTGCATAGTAAGAAATTACAAAGAAACTCCACATTTTCCTTTCAGTAAATGTATGTCAGCTGTCCATATGTTTGTCACTATGCTTAACACTGGGGAGAGAGGAAAAGAAAAAGCAAAAAGCATGAATCTTCAAGTTTGCTATTTTCTTGGTATCTAATACTTATTTAGTAATAGCAATGGGCTGTAACAATGGACTCAAACATAGAAACAGGTATTAATAATGTGCTAGGTGCCCAAAAATGTGCTATTGCTTATCTTTGATTTTTATATAAATTTTCTCAAAGGACAGAATGGATACTAGGAGAAAAGGCATTTATTTAAAGAAAATGAGAAAATGAAGAGGCTGATGGGATGTGTTGTTAGACACGTTCCTTACAGTAGGCAGAGGCACCGAGAGGGAGGCTACCATCACACTCGCCATTTGGCAGTGCTTGAGAGAAGTCAAACATTCACAAGAGACTTGAGCAAAAGGTAGAATGGAAGGAATTTAGCAATGGGTTTCCAAGACTGTAACTTTACAGTGGACATTTCCAATGGAATTTCTGAAGCTTTAATTATTCAGCAAAATATCTACAACTGTGCATTGCTATTTGTACTTACAACTTGTAGAAGGATATATATATAACTGCAGAGTTAAATGATTGTCTAATATGTGTGGAGCACAAGGTAGGCGTTGGTCTATATATGGTTTAATCTGTTAAGTAAAGGAAAAAAATCAGGCATATGATTATTGATAGCTATTTCTTAAATATGTTAATTGATTGATGCTGGACCACTGATAACTGTCGGAAATTCCCTAGGGAAAACTGCTACAGAAAAATGTACACTTTCCTTCCAAATATTTTCCTTCTTCTTTCCTCACATCAGGCCATATATAGTTCCTGCTGGGGAAAAAAGTATGATTATAAGGAGCTAAATAGCAATAAAACACTGGTACTTAATAAAAGACAGTTCAAAAATTGCAGGAAATCTTAAAACTTAAGGTAAATCCTAGAGTCCCTGTTTGCAGAAGAGACACCAGAATCCAGGAAATTAAAAAAAAAATGTGATAAGAAATTCCAGTAAAAAGAAATGAACTCAGGGCTATCAAGTCATTGCTGAGCCCTAATGCCTCTGTAGGATAAGACAGAACTGTCCCTCTGGGTTTCCAAGACTGTAACGTTACAGAAATAAAATGCCAAATCTTTCGTCCTCGTCCTCAGAGCAGATGGTGGTTTCAGACTGCTGACCTTCCTATTAGCAGCCTAATGTGTAAGATGGCTCATAATTTCGTTTAAGTGTGAGATTGTGAAAGGCTGCTAAACACCCTTTGTACCAAAGGTTTGGGATAACAGAGACAAAAGGATATAAAAGGACACAGAGATAAAAGGACACAGTGTTGTAGCCGGTATGTAGACATATCTATTTGGGGGACATCGCTTTTGCTGCCCCTCTACTTTACCAAAAATCATGTCCTTCTCCAAGGACTGTTCTCTCCTGACTACATATTTTTTGGGGGGGCATCACTGCCCTCTGGTGGTGGGAGTAGGAGGTCCAACCTTTGCTCCTGTAGAGCTGGAATTGAACCTCCATCCCAGTGAGTCGCAGTCCCATGCACAACCACTATGCCACCGGGGCTCAGCCCCCTGACTGCATATTTAAATATATAAGGTGAAGTCTTACCATACTTGCTTCTAGAGAGTAATTGGGCACCTTTTCAAAATAGAAATGTTTGTTCTTTTGGCATTTGACTTTATTTTCCATATTCTTCACCAGCAACACAATTCAAATGCATCAATTCTTCTATGGTCTTCCTCATTCGATGTCCAATTTTTACATGCATATGAGACATTCATGATATGATGACTTGAGTCAGGCACAACTTAGCCCTCAAAGTAACATTTTCGCTTTACAACATTTTAAAGAGGTCTTGGGCAACCGATTTACCCAATGCAGTATGTCATTTCATCCCTTGACTGTGGATTTGATTGTGGATCCAAGCAAGAGGAAAGCCTTGACAACTTCAAACTTTTCACTGTTTGTCACAAGACTGCCTACTGACTCAATTATGAATATTTCAATTTTCATTACACTGAGTCGTAAGACATACTGAAGGTTACAATCCTTATTCATGAGCAGCAGTGCTTCAGTTCCTACTGACTTTCAGCAAGCAAGGGTTGTCATTTGCATGTTGCAGGTTGTTGGTAAATCTTTCCATTCTGATACTGCACTCTAATTCAGCTTCTGTGAAACTTGGTAAGATAGTGGATCACGGTGTCAGACATCAATGAGCTAAAATTATATTATTATTAATGAGGGGGAGTACAGATTGGGGACCCAAAGCCCATCAATAGGTGAGGTGACATCCTTTTGCAGAGGGGTTACAAGGAGGAGATGAGTCAGTTAAGATACAGTGTAGGAGCTATGAAATATGCAACCTTCCTGTAGTTCCCATGCTACCTCCCACCCACTATCATGACGCCAATTCTACCACATAAATCCAGCTCGACCAGGAGATGTACAGTGAAGTTGGAAACATGGGAAACTTAGGATAGATGATCCATCAAGACTAGTAATAGGAGTGGAAATACCAGGGGGATGGAGGGATGGAGGAATAGAAAGGGAGAACCAACTTCAGGGATCTACACGTAGCCTCCTCTCTGGGGCACGGACAACAGGGAAGTGAGTGTTGGGACACTTTGTACAGTGTACAGGATGAAAAAATAATTTGTAAATTACTAAGGGTTCAAGGGAAAGGGGGGGAGGAAGGGTAATATAGGGAGCTGATAATGGGGGCCTGGAGGGAGGGAGAATGTTTTGAGAGTGATGATGGCAATGGGTGTGTAAAAGTGGCCTGAATACAACTGATGTTGTTAGGGATTGTGATGGGAGTTGTAGGGGCCTCCCAATAAAATGATTCATTAAAAAAAGGGGGGAGAGGGGAAAGGGGAGTTTTTTTTTTTAAAGATGAGCTTGTATCAAGGGCTCAAGTGGAAAATGTTGGGAAATGTATGTGGAAACATGTGCAAATGTGCTTGATACAAATGATGTACTGAATGGTGTAGTAGCTGTAAGAGCCTCCAATAAAATTTTAAAAATAAAATAAAAAAATAAAAAAATAGTGGATCAGTGAATAGGAGGAATACTTCCAAGAGGATGGAGTGACAAAGTAGTTACAATAATGGAGTCAAAGATAAAAATTATAAAAGATTAGCTTTTCCCATCACAATTTTAAGGGGTGGATGCCTAATTTTGAGTAATAGACAAATTAGTAAAACTTTCTTGCAGACCTAAAAATATCCTCGCAAACAGCATTGTACTCCAAGATGTATCATAAAATGTTCTTTGTGGTGATGAATTTTACTCCATTCTTCCGGAATTTGTAATTCGCAACATAGAAAAGCATTTGATTCTTTAACTACAAATTGCCAATTCCATTTCATTTCAAGCCACCAATGCCTAAGATATCAATCTTCATTTGTTCCATTTAATTTTTTATTATTTCCAATTTTCCTAGAGTCATACTTTCTACATTCTGTTTATTAATGGAAATTTGCAGCTGTTCCTTCACCTTTTGAGTCATGCTCCATCTATAAAGGAAAGTGCTGAAAGCTTTCCCCAGCTCTATCGTTAAGATGGACTCTACTTTGGCGTGGCCAAACTATGAGGCTCATCTTCTGGTCCTACATCAGATCATGTCCTACTACTTTTCTTTTTGCTACGTCCCTTTCTTTCATCTGGCTGCCTACTACCTAAGATTTTCAGTGACCAATCCCTCAGAGGTAGGCAATCTTTTCCTCTTTCTCATCTATTATTCCAAATAACATGAGGCACTGAGGCACTATGCTCAGAGGATGTGATGTTTAAGGTTGTATGTCAAAACAAGGACCAAGAACTTGCTAGCCTCTACAACTAAGTGAGCCTTCTGAGATAAATATCTATCTATCATCTCTATCTATCTATCTATCTATCTATCTATCCATCTATCTTATCTGTCTCTATCCACAGCTCATGTACCTACCTATCTACTATCCATCTACATATCTATTTATTGGAATTGACTCAATGACACTGTTTGCTTTTTGAGATATGCATGAAGGAAAAGGCCTGGTATTATAGAGGATTGTGCACTCGCCTGATAACTGTAAGGTCAATAGTTCAAAACCATCAATGATTCCTTAAGACAAAGATGAGACTTTCTACTCTGATAGAGTTACAGTCCTAGAAACTCACAAAAGCAATTCAACCCTGTCTCATAGGGTTGCTATGTGTAGAATTGAGTGGGTAACAGTAAATTTGAATATTTGTGTTATAGCTATATGTTATATTTACTTTTTGAAGTTTGTGTATGAAATTCATTAACTTTTAATTAAATGATAATGAATAAAATGTTCCCACAAATCCTTTAAAAGACTCTTTATGGAGAACCCAGGCTAACACAGGCTTAGAATTTAAACATTCACCCAAACTACAAGAAATCATTCAAATCAAAACAACAAAGAAGTAAAGCAAAGAAATCAGGTGCCTCTACCAAGTTCTAATCTTAATTTTATTCTATAAACTTAATTTTCCCTGAGATGGCAGTGATCAAAGAAATAAGAGGTAAATAATCACTCAAACTTTTTTTTCTGTATGGCAAGCTGAAACCCTACAAATATGAGGAGATGAACAAGTTTCACTTTGATTTTGGTTATGGTTTTGTTTGTTTTGTTCACTTTCCTGTCCTTAAAAACTCAATTATTAGTGATGCAAAAAAAAACCCTCAATTATTACATACTCCTTCCAATTCCATTTTTTTCTCAGAACTACTCAGTACAACCCCAGTTTGGGACAGCTTTTTACAATCTCTAACTGGATTAAAAAAATACCTTCCTTGGGGCCTTTAAATTGATTTTACAGTTAAAACCCAAGCCCTAGCTTTAAGTACAATGTCATTGAGACATAACACTCCCCATTACTTCTTATACATATGAACCTAAGAATTAACTCTTGATATGCAGAAGCAGATTTACTAAAATACAGAAGCTAATAAAATTTTCAAAAATATTCTAATAGTAATTTCTACAAAAAAATGGGAATGTCCTTATATTACTTTATGGTAACCAGAGTTTATCCAATTTTCTGCTGAAACATAAGACTTAGTCTTTTTAAAACTTTAACTTTTCTTGATCATTCTTTACAGATCGGTTATTAACAATTAAGTAATGGCTTAAGTTTAAAATTTCTTAATCACCTAACTCCATTTTGTCTTTGTTTTGTTTCCTTTTGTGACCAGGTTGCTCTGGGTCAAAGATTTTTTCAGTATCAACTTTTACAGTGTTTTTTCTTTTTATTACTTAATTTCTATTGTGTCCCTTTTAGGTGATGAGCACTGAGCCCCAACTGCCATTAAATGGTTTCTGACTGAAAGCTCTGCAGAGTTTCTGCGGCCTTAGAAAGCCATGCTGCAGCAGAGAGTCTCGTCTTTCTTCTGTGGTCCACCTGGCAGGCTTTACACTCTGGATTTGTGGATAGCAACCCAGTACTCACCCAACAGTGACAGGGCTCCTGATCCCTGTGGTAGGTATTGGGAAATACAATAGACTCTGTTCTCATGAAACAGAAAACCTAGCAAACAAAAAGTAGTATGTAATCCGCTGTGTTACTCCAGGTTGACCAGGGAAACAAATCCAGAGACACACATATGGGTATAAGAGAGAACGCTATATCAAAGAGTAGTTCTATACTAAGAAAACATCCCGGTCCAGCTGAGTTCAAGTACCTAAGTCCTAGATTAGCCCATAAGTTCAAAGTTAGCCCATATGTCTATTTACTAGTCTATAAATTCTTTGTCAGACTCACAGCCCATGAAATGATGCTGAAAGCAAGGAGACCACAGGCCAGTGGGGGAAAAGTCATGGGAAAGTATCGCAGTACTGGTGGAGCTCTCCAGCTGACGCTTCCAGCTCCAGGTCTCTGGCTCTCATCAGCATAGCTTCATGTGGTTTGTCAACAGAGTGAAGCAGAGAGAGTATGTGTGCCACCCACAGGGAGGAAGACAGGAGTTCCCAAAAGCCTCAGAAAAAGGTCATGCCCACATGGAGGCGTCCTTGGCTATGACTTGATTGACAGGATAGACTCCACATCTTCAGTCAAGTTGACATGAGATTATATAATTGCCATCATCCCTTGTCAACTTGACACTTTCACACAAGTCTTTAGGCAGAAAGAATCTCCAGACATTAATGAAATCAAACGTATACCCATCCTCAAGTGTCTACCATGTATATAAATGAAAATACACTAAATCTTTTTGTATCTGGACAACTGCACATGAACAAAGGAAAGATACTCAATAAGCACATGTAAAGAAGAAATGTTGACAATTACAAATCTTTCTTTTGCAATTGATCACGTGGCCACAACAGATAGGTAAAACACCTTCTTCCATTACACCTTCTGTATTATATTTGACCTCAGCCAGCAAATCAGCTGGCCCTGGTTCCCTGCCTGGTGGGGTGACCTAAATCTTAATTCCTGAGGATATCAGAACACTTGATGTCCTGTCAGGATTGGGTTGCTGTAGTTTACCACTTACTTTAATTACTGGGCATGGTAGCACTAAGAGATGGCCTAGACGTTCCCATGGAATCCAGATATAGTCTTCTTTTCTTCCGTTACGGAGCACCAATCCAATTTTTCTTTTGTAATCAGAATCAATCACAACACTCTGTAAAATGGCATCCTTCCTGACCTGTTGACCCAAAAGCATTAGAAGCCCAAGGTGGCCATGGGGCATTTTTAACTATCAGTTCAGTGGTATTCTGCTGTGTTTCGAGGTGGGAGAGTTCCAGGCCTGAAGTGCACAAGGTTACTGGGACAGGAATCAAAAATATTGCAAGTGTATCAATAGGAATAAATAACAGTGGATAACGCCACTCCAGTTTTCTCCCTTTGGTTCCTGAACTCGTGAATCCTGACACAGGACTAAATAGTGGCCTCTGGGTTAGAACATATACAGCCTCCTGGAGAATACCGCCCCATCACTCAAGGTGTTGGCACCTAGCTGGTGCCGTAATTGTAGCTTTAGGAGTCCATTCCATCATAGTTTCGAGCCAGCTGCTTCAGGATGATAGGGAACATGATATGATCAGAGGATTCCACAGGCATTGGTTCATTGTTGCACTTTATTTGCTCTGAAGTGACCTCTTGAATATGAAGCAATGCTGTGTAGGATGCCATGCTGGTGGATAAAGCATTCTGTATGGCCACAAATGGTAGTTTGGGCAGAAACAATGCATGCAAAGAAGGCAAATCCATATGGCAGATTAGGTGTCTATTCAAGTTAGAACAAAATGGTACCCGCTCTGTTACAGAAGTCATCCTATGTAATCAGCCTGCCACCACGTTGCTGGTTGATTTCTCTGAGGAAGTCCCATATCTTCTATTAATGTTACCATCTTCTGCTGGAAGATGGGCACTCAGCAGTGCCAGTGACCAAGTCAGCCTTGGATACTTGTTGCTATGCCCATACATAACCTCTATTCTTGTCACCATTCCTACTTTGTTCATGTGCCCATTGAGGAATGTGTTAGTCCAGGTATACTGGAGAAACACATTCATAAACACACATATGTGTATAAGAAAGAGTTTTATATGCAAGAGCAGCTGTACATTAAAAAAAAATCCCAACCTAGTCCAGCCAAATTCATAAGTTCTCTATTAGCCCATATGTCTGACAGAAACCAACAAAGTCCTTCATATTCATGAAACACACACAATGAAGTCAAATGCAGAACGACTGCAAGCCAATGGGTAAAAATTCTTTGGATCCAGTATTGTAAGCATCTCAGCACTGGCAGGAGTTTCCATATGGCTTCTCTAGGCCCAGGTTTCATGGAGCATCGGGGGGGTCCCCGTGAATTCTCCTCAGGGATGCCTCACAAGAAGTCACTCATATCAGTCAAGTGATTCCAAGAGAGTGACAGAGTGTCTCCTGCTTCCAAAAGGGAAGGACCAGATTTCCCAGAATTCTCAGAGAAGAAGGCCATGTCCACAGACAGGTCTAATTGGCTATCCCCAGATAGACAGGCTAGATTTCACCCTTACACCCTTAATCCTCAAATTGACACCAGATTCGGTGACTGCCACAGGGAATGGCAGGAGTGACAGAGAAAAGAGGAGAACTAGCCTTCACAATGCGAGTCATCTTATCCACTTTATTATTAATGTTCTTCCCTCCAGAGGTAACTCTTTGGTACATGTTCATATGAGATAGAATTATCTTTACTTTCTTAGCCCATTCAGAGAGGCCTACCAATATACCTCTTCCCTAATACCTCCTTGCCACCAATTTTCCAATCCTGTTCCTTCTAATTCCCTGACTACCCCATCAAGCAATAAGCCACAGCCCATGAATCAGTGTACAGTTTCACATATGGTCATTTCTCCTTCCAAGCCAACTGAACAACCAGGTGCACTGCTCCATGTTCTGCCCATTGGGAGGACTTCCCTTCACAACTGTCCTTCATGGAGATCTCAGAAAGGGGCTGGAGTGCTGCTGCTGTCCACTCATCAGTGGCACCTGCATGTCATGCAGAGCCATCCGTAAACCAAAGAGGAATTTTCAGTTCCTCAGTCAACTTATCATAAGGAACTATTCAGGAGGCTAATGTGCAGACTGGGAGAAAGAAGGTACTGTGACAGGAGAGGAGATTTGTGCACTGGGGCTACTTCTTCATGCAGCTTACTTGTATCTTCAGGTCCTGCTCTATATATACCACTCATATATACCACTTCCATTTAATGATAGAGTGCTGCTGTGCAGGTCCAACTTTATGACTCTGTGGGTCAGACAATACCCAGCTCATAATGGGCAGCTCAGGTCTCGGGGTCACTTGGTGGCCCATAGTAGAGTCTCCACTAAGGCCCAGTAACAGGTCAACAGTAGCTGTTGTCTGCTAAGGCTGTGTGTTAGTCCGGGTAGACTAGAGGAACAAGTATCATAGACACGCATATAGATATAAGGAAAAGGTTTATATACAAGAGGAACAGGACATTGAGCCCAGTCCAGTTCAAAGTCATAAGTCTGATATTAACCCATATGCCCGAAATCAGTCTAGAAGTCTTCTTCCATCTCACGAAGTCACAGGTCAGTGGGTGCAGAATCTCAGCGCTGGCAGGGGTCTCCACATGGCTCCTCGCTTCCAAGGCTCAGGGTCCATCAACAGCAGAAGCAACTCATCACTGGCAGAGGTCTCCATGTGCCCGCCCCAGCTTCAGCGGTCTGGCTCCATCAGGGCAAAGCCGTGTGGTCTCTCCACTGGCTCCTCCAGCTTCTCAGAAGCTGCCATCATGTCTTGTCCATGATTCATCATCTCTGAGACTAACTCCCAACAACTAGGGAAGATAGTTTCTCATCTTCACGAGGGGAATATCGCGAGATTTCCCAGAAGTCCCAGGAGAAAACCATGCCCACACAGAGGCCTCATTGGCTACTCACAGAGGCCTCATTGGCTACTCAATGGCTATCTCCAGATTAATAGACTAGACTCCACCCCTACATTTCAATCATAAAATTAACATAAGCCCATGACTGTCACAGGCTGGCAGAACTTTACTCCACAATCATAAGAGTATATGCTGTGATTTGCAAATCGTGACCTGCCCAAGTCTCCACACTGCATCCCAATTTATAATGGATCTTTTTAGTACCATTGGGTCAGCTAGATCATATGATCCCAGTGGCAAAGCCACTTGTATTGAAGCCTTAACTTATTGATGAGTTTTTTTGTTGTTGTTCTGGGTCCCACTCAAAATTAGAGGCCTTTTATCTTACTTAATAAGTAACACACCCGAGTGAGAGATACGTTGTCTCCAAAATCAAGAGAGTTCCACCAGGCATTGTGACCACTTCACAAACTTGTTACTGATGGTTGTGGTGAAAGGTATGTCCACAGGATACCCCCCTCTGGGATCTATGGGAATATCCTGCTAGATCCATTCCAACATACCAATTTTCCTAGGATTTTCGATTCATTCTTCTAGAGTGTAACAAGGCAGATCAGGTACCTCATGTTGGTCTACTCTAAGCCATTGGCACCCCATGTTTCTTTCAGTGAACCAACCAAATAAGCTATCAGATCCTCGCTTAACTTCTCTTGTAGCCTGGTTATCAGATCAGTATACTCCTGCTGCTTTAGCTAGTTCTCTGCTTCAACCTGTGCACTACACTACCTGTGGACCAAGCCATCCCACAGATCCTGTTGCTAGAGCTTGAGGCTCCTTTGCGACCTGCTTTGCCATGCTGTTGGTGCATATATTGTTTGAACTTGAGGAGGGTGGATCTTGTCACCATGCTTGAGTTACAGAGTTATAGACCCATCTGGGCCTGACTCAAGCTCCTGAGTTACTGACAGTTGTTGACACACCCTGCTGTCTGTTGCCTGCAGCAGACCCTGCCTGCCTTGCCTGAGGGAAGACTCCACTGTTTGCTTCCTTGACCTTGGAACTAGCATGTGAGTTGAAGGACTTACAGCATATTTACTGTTCCATGAAAGTGAGTTAGACTGAGCCCTCAATACTGTTGTGTGGACTGATAAGTTGTCATATTCCTTCCCACTATATAAACCTCTCTCTCCATATAAATATACATATATATACATTATGTATATATTTATATACTTTCATAAGTGTCCAGGTTTTGTTTCTCTAGCTAACTAAACTAACACACCACTTATAAATTAAGAACTATAAAAAGTATTTTACAAAAAGAACAATGCTGAAGCACAAAAAAATAGAACTATATTGTCATGGAGGAAGGCGTGACAGGTGTGACATTTGAAGGTAGATGATACCATCTATCAAAAATACTAATATATAAGAAAGCAAAATAAACAAAAGGAAAAA
The DNA here is from genome assembly GCA_004026705.1 of Nesogale talazaci. Classification (NCBI taxonomy): domain Eukaryota; kingdom Metazoa; phylum Chordata; class Mammalia; order Afrosoricida; family Tenrecidae; genus Nesogale; species Nesogale talazaci. The sequence goes on along the minus strand of PVJH01016885.1, from coordinate 33,277 downwards.
GAGCACTAATAGTAAAACAGAAAAGGTGACTGCACAGCAGGTTGTGTAAAGAGATGAGGTAGAAAAGAAAGTAAATGGATTCCAAAATATAGTGACTATTCAATTCTAAATTCTTTTTTCTCTTTTGTTTAAATTTATTTTTCCGTAATCCTAACCCTATCAATTTTAAATTCTTGAGTTTAAATTGGTCTCAGCACACTATTTGAAGACTTAGAAGGTTATGAAATGTAACTTGAAATGATCTCCCATTTTGTGTCTTAGGAATAAAATGTTTGTGATGAAAGGTCAGATGTAGATATTTTAAGGAAAGAAGGGGATTAAGTAAAATCACTGCTAAATTAGGACAATGACAATATAAATGGAAAATTAAGGATTTAAGAGTTATCTAGAAGATGAAATTTCCAGATGAAGTTTCAAATGTAAATTTAATTACTCTATAAATAGTCTTTTCTGAAGTATGTCAGATCTAAATGAGGCGGAGATTTTCAAACTGGTGTTTACTGATTGTTCCCAGATGTTCCTTCCTCCTATTTTATTTATCTACATGTAGTGAAGGAAAACGTTAAGCAGAATGAGAAGGAAAACTCACAGATGCTGAGAGAACATGTCTCTGGGACCATTGTACATATTAAAAATGGAGATCAACTCAAACAGAAATTCTAGTTTTCTAAGATATACAGACTGACAGACAGAGTTGCTTATTTTAAACATATCAGGAGATGAAGTGAGGATTTGGCTATAATCTGGACATTCACTGAGAGGTAAACCAAGAGACTTTGAAAAGCAATCCTTAACATGCTGGAAATAGCAGATTCAAAACACGCCTTTTAAAAAAATAAACACTGAAATAAACTAGAATAAATTCTTATACAATATACAATACCATCCACAAGCAACTGTGTCTACTAACTCTGAAAAAAAATTTACATTCCCCTAGTGCCACTTCCAACAACAGTTCCAGCAGTCCACTGACAGGGAGCTGCCAGAGACATAAGTCAGATTCAGAAGAGAACATAGAACAAGGGATAGCAACACTGATGTCAGATGGGATCTAGATGAAAGCAGAGAATACCAGAAAGATGTTTACTTGTGTGTTATTGTGTGTTAAGATAAGGCTTTTAATTGCGTAGTCCATAGTAAACTATAGATAACATTGGAAAGAATGGGAATATCAAAATCCTTCGCTGTGCTTATAAGGAACTTGTACATGGATCAAGAGCTGGTTGTGGGACCAGAAAAAGAGAATACTGCATGTTTTAAAATCAGAAAAGGTGCGCAACAAGGTCGTAGCCTCTCACAATACTTATTCAATTTACATGCTGAGAAAATCATCAGAGAAGCTGAATTATATGAAGAAGACTGTAGCCTGGGGATTGAAGGAAGGCTTATTAACAACCAGTAATATGCAGATGACGCAACCTTGTTTGCTGAAAGTGAGGTGGACTTGAAGACCTTGCTGATGAAGAGCGAGGACTGCAGTCTTCACTATGGATTACAACTCAGTGTCAGGAAGTCCAAAATGCTCCCAGCTGGACTAATAGGTAACCTCATAAGAAATGGAGAAACGATTGAAGTTGTCAAGGATTTTATCTTGTGTGACTCCACAATGCTTATGGAAGCAGCAGTCAGGGGGTGGAAAGATGAGTTATATGGGGTAAATCTGACACATGAGTAGCATGCCACAAAAGATCTTTGTAACATTGTCCAAGAAGGGCAGAGGCCAGGCCAAGAGACTGAAGGTCGGATAAAGGTCTGCCTGTGGACGATGCAGAGAAGACACTGTCCTGACTGAACAGCTGCATACCGAGCACTCTTAACTTGAATTGTAATCTGTTACCTTTCCTAATAAGTGCCATAATCATGTACATTCTCTTTGAATTCTCTGCAGCCATTACAGTGAATGATTACACCCACCCTTGAAAGCACAGAGTTCTATGGGAAGGAGGGTTCGTTTCAGATTTGGTAAGAAAAGCTGGGACAAAGAAGCATGTCTGATCTCTGTCTTATGATAATCAGCCTAGGGAACCAGGGAGGTGGGATATGGTCCCCACATTATTTTCCTAGAACATTTTCATAAATGTGTGTGAATGAGTGAATGTATGTGTATTCATTCTACAGATACTCCTCTTTCTTTTCATTTCCTGTCATTCTGTCTTAATACATATTATAATCTTATGAAGTTGTAGATCATGTAAAATATGAAACACGTGTATCATCAGTTTCTAAATGAAATGGATTTGATTGTAAAAGATAATTTTTATTTCACTTCAGCTTTGAATATACCTTTCTCTATTGAAATAATTTCAGAATAGGAAATGTTGCATATTTCTATAAGTTCTGATTTAATGAGTCTTTTGATTAAACACTCTCATGTTCAAAGAGGACTGAGTGTGATTATGCTCTCTGAATACATTTTCCCATAGCTATTATGTTTGTGAATTTTTGGGCAAGTTGTTTCTATTGATGGGAGAATAAAATAAATTAACAGATTAAAGCAGGTTAGAATAAAGTGATTTCATTTTAACCAGATACTTTTCCCTCTTCTTTTATTTTCATGCTTCTCTGTAAGCATTAATGTTAAGAGTTCAGAAACAGGTGAAATTATATCAGGGGCATAAGAGAAACAGAGAAGAGTGATGGAGTGTCTACAGCTGGCTGATGAAGAAGCTTAAAAACTATTCACATCAAAACCAGAAGAAAGAGGCCCTTCCTTAGACAGAAAGATCATGATTATGACAATGACTTACCTTAGAACTTTCTAAATCTGACATTGCTCTAAATAAATAACAGTAAGCCCTACAGGACAGATATATCAACAAATTAGAAGTTTCAACTAACATAATTTTGAACATGGTCTATGGCAAGTCTATGGATACCTGAAACAGAATTTCTGACACATCTTACTTGGATGAAAGAAGGAAGGAAGGAAATTGTGGCTGTTACATAACTTCATGTCAACTTAAAGATGTATAAAAATGTAGGGTGGTATTCAATCTGTCAGTCAGTGATTCTTATGGGTGTAGCTTTCTCATAAGGAGGGTGCTGGGAACCTCTTCCCTCTCTCTGTCTTTCTGCTGGCAGGACTTGATTAATACAGATTCAGTATTTAGTCTACTGCTATCGGACCCCAATGACTTTGCACACAGCAGCCTCTCATATTCCTGGATTCAACATCATTGCTTGTAAGTGTGTGAGTCTGACGACAGATTTATGGACTAGTTGTATGAACCAGGGCCGAACCAGGCAGTCCCCTGGACTGGGCAGTTCCCTGGACCAGGCAGCCCCTTGCACCCCTTTTTTGTCAGTCTCACCAGAAAAGAGGTGAACAACCTGGTGAACTTTGTAAACCCTTCCTTTGTCATTTCACAGAGCTTATCTCCCCAAAGGACATAGCCCCTTCACAGAACTTATCTCTCAGGGCTGAGTCTGTACAGTCTCTTCCCTCAATGTTCCAGGAGGCGGATCTGTGTTCTCACAAACGATATCCTGACTCAGACCCTGCAGCTGCAACATCAGAAAGCCTCATCCCCTTATTGGTACATGCATCCTTGTCTCAAGCCCTATATATGTCCCACCGCCCCAATACCAGGTGTAGCTTCCCTGGCCTAACTCTCGGACCACGGGACCATCCAGGAGTTCAAGATGCTCCTGTCTGTCTCTGTCTCTCTCTGCTGTCCCTTCTTTTCCCCAAAGTCTTTCACTATGACCAATAAAGCATATCCTCTTGATCCCCAACTGAGTTCTGTCTCCTTCCTGGGGCTCCGTCTCTACCTCTCACTAGTATCAGGGCTTTAGACTTTAGTTGGTCTGAGCTGGAATAGTTTCTTGAGGTAAAACTCTTTCTAATACATATATGTCACTGAATTTGTTTCTCTGGATAACCAGGCCAAACACAGAAATCCTTCTCATTATCAATGCCGTTCAAAAATAATGAGGTAGCTTTTCCTGAAGGAATTAATATTTCTTTTAATTTTACTACTTAACAACAGTTATCACCATGGTTGTGATCAATAGTTCTGATGAGCAGTCCCTGCGTGATGTAAATAGACAAACTCTCAGCTACTTCTGTAGAGATGGGCGGTTCAGGCCCACCCAGAGGCACCTGAAAAGACGAGCTGCTTCTAAGGAGTCACAAACATGAAAGTTGAGGGGAAATTCTGTTCTGAACACATAGGGTTGCCATGAACAAGAACGGACTCAAAAGCAACTAACAACCACGATATCATCAACGAAAACAGCAGCGGTTCAGTGGCAGGACTTTCCTCATATGTAGCCACCCACATCCATTAACGGAGTCTTGTGTGTTGCTAAATTGCAGACTAGATTTGAGGGGGCTATCAACTAACACATATTTAGAAAGCAGGTCTGGCAAAGTAATTCCAGAAAGCCAAGATTAGGAAGCCTAGGAATCGCAACAATGACTTTTCCAACGGTCAAAGAGCTGGCTCAAAAGCAACTAACACCACCACTATCTTTTTGACAATGTCACGTAATTTCTCAAAGCTTTTTGTGCTTCAAGAAGGAAGCTATCACTTTTGTCAGCTGGGCTTTCCTCCAGTTTTTCTGAAAGGTTCCTTTGAATATCCACATCTGGCAGTCAAATAGCTCCCCTGGCTAGGTATTGACATTACACGTAATAGCTTACAGATGGCCAGTGAGCCACCCTGCCCCAGACAGGCACATCCTTGAGGACAGTTTGCCCATCTGCATCGGTTGCCTGGGTAAGAACTCAAAAGAATCCACGTTTCTGAAGCACTGGCCAGATTTGCCTTCAGTTCATGATAAAACTGCTTTTCGGTGGGGTGGGGGGAGGGGAGGGAGGGATGGCTACTAAAAGCTGACTTATTCAACACAGTAAAGTGGAATTGATTGCATCCTCTGTTCTTCACATTGGACAACAGAAAATCAATGTATTGGAGAAAATAGCACACTTAGCTATTTATGTGCTCCACGGTGCATGAACTAAAGATGGTAGGATTAATTTAGATTTACCTGTAAAAGAAGGTAAATATTCTTGATCCCACATTTTTGAGAAAAGTATAGTGAACATTAAAAGGATTTCTGCTTTTGCACAACCTTGAAAACTCACCCAGGGACCTCTGGGAATAATTCAGGCACACATTTGAAAGGGGTGGTGTGTTATTGGTGTGTTGTATCCACCCACCACCAGGAAAATTCCTAGAAGCGTCTATTCATAGAATCAGATTTGTCTTGCTCTCAATTTTTCTCTAACAGTTCAAGTTGTTTTGATGTGGTCACATTGAAGAGAGAAGGAGAAACGACGAAACCCTTAGGGAAACAAACACTAGCCCCTTTCTTCTGCTCCCAATAAGCCTATGCACTGTGCTCTATTCTTTCTGTGACTCTCATCTGCTAACCAGTTTTCATCCGAACCTTGTTTCCATGTAAGAAGCTTTTTGTTGTCTTTTATTCCTTAACAACCAAAAAGCATGCTGACATTATCCTATTTTTAACACATATCTTAAAAATTTGTCCAGAGATTTATTTGTAACCTGACCATCAGTGATGGCTTTTAGGGATGAAAGGTCACTGCCTCAGAACTATGACAAGTCAGTGAATCAGAAAACTCTCTGCCCAGATATAAATGCCACAATCAGCTGGAGATAAGTAAGGATTAAATCAGTGGAGATGGGTGAAATATCTACTTTCCCCAGTCACTGCTCCACTTACTGATTTGTTTGAATACTTGCCCACAACATTTTTCCCAGACACCTCTGAGGGATTTCAAATAAGAAGCTTTTCTGTGAGCCATCTGGACGCTTCCTGGAAAGCAGTAGGGCAGGATGGCTCTGCTTGCAGAGATGGATGAGATTTTGAGGGGAACCTTTCAAAGCTGGCCATTGAAAACAAGATGCTCATGGGGGGGGGGGGCAAACTTTGAGGGACCTGTGACTGAATCAATAGGAATATTGGCAATCAACACATCAAAATAATTAGTTTCTCAGGGTATGAAGAAGTGGTAAAAGAAAAAGCTACAGTGACACTAAAGTCTTATGTGAAAGAAGAGGAAACAGAGGTTGAAGATTCAGGTATAAGACACTGTTGCCACACCATGCCTATAGAAGCACTTACTACGTCACAAAGGAACACTGGTGGCATAGTGGGTGATATGTTGGACTGCTACATGGTCAGCACTATGAAATAGCCAGTTACTCAGAGGGGGAGTTACAGTCTCAGAAAACAACAGGAACAGTTCTACCCTGCCCTAAAGAGTCACTATGAATCTGAATTGACACAATGGCAATAGTTTAGTTTGTGGTCTTCTGTATCACAATGTTAAGACACTAATGGGACTATGGTAGAATTGTCCCTTTCCATGTGGGAGGCATGAGTTTAATTTCCACCCAATGTATCAGCCCCCACTCACCTTTCCATGGATCCTTTTGAGGTGCTATCTTGATGAAGAGGTTTCATCAGAGCTTCCAGAACAGGGCAGGCTACATGAAAGGCCTTGTGATTTACTTCAGAAAATAAGCTAATGAAAGTCCTGTGGATTGTAGAACATTGCAGAGATTTTTCAGGACTTGGAAATGTTTCGTTACATTGTATATGAGGCCATAGCAGCCAGGAATCAACTCAATGATAAAGGACAACAACTACGTAGCAAGGACAGTTAGGGGTCAGAAATATTGAGATGGCAAAAGTATAACTTCTTTGTTTGAGAAACTCTCGCTGAGGTGAAATGTCATATGCACATATACCAGTATGTTACAATTTATTTAGCAGGTTATTGAAATAATACAGATAATACACAAAAAAAGGGCTTGAATTTATTGTACAAAGATTTAAACATAACAGGAGTGAGATTTTTAAATCATCATTATTCTTTTTGACTACTTCCATATGGAAGATTTAGAGGAAAAAGCAAAGGGACTTGAAGGAGAAATTTTGATTAACTTGTCCTCAGTGCACTAGTATAAAAGTCACGGGAAGGATAATATCTTATAAGAAACAGAATAGACCAAGAACAGATTCTGAACAACACCAAGTTTCAGGAGCTAACAGAATAAGAGAAGATGATGAAGAAGACTGAGAAAAGTAACATTTGGTGAGAAAGGAGATCAAAGCAGAGGGGCTATGGGATGCCAAGGAGTTTCAAAACAGAGGGAGCAGTCAGTTGTACCAAATGTCTCAGAAAAGTTAAATAAGGCCTGAAAAATAATCTTGGGATGTTAAAATTAGGAAAATGTAATTGACTTAGCTACAACAGTCACAATAGCCTTTAAAACAGTGCTGCATGCTAGGAATATTGGCCTTTGGGAAGGCATTTAATGCATCATCCAATATAACAATAACAAAAGAATTTACCAAATCACATTGACTTAAAACTGGAATATCTAGTCAACAGTTAATCTAAAGTTCTATGGAAAATAAACCAAGTCAACTATGCCATTCTGAGTTGATTAGAGAGACAAATTCGTAACACTCATATGTGTATTAAAAAAGCTGTATATCAAAGAGTGATTGTATATTAAGAAAGCATCCCAGCCCAGTCCAGATCAAATCCATAAGTTCGGAATTTGCCCATATGCCTGATATCAGTTGTGGTAGTTATATAAGCTGCTCTCAATGTGAGAGGATTACAAGAGAAGGGGTGGAGTGTGACCTATCAATCAAGATATAACCAATGAGGCCTCTGTATGGGCATAACCTTCTTCTGAGAATTCTGGGAAGTCTTATATTTCCTCCTTGGAGGTTGAAGACACATTCTCTTTCTATTCTCCTCAGAGGACACTCCACTGACAAGACACATGGAACTATGCTAGTACCCTGAATTGAAGAAGCGATGTGGAAACCTCTGCCAACCCTGAGATGCTTATACCACCAGTGAATCTAAAGACTTTCTACCCACTGGCTTGTGATTATCCTGTTTTCAGTGTCATTGCACGTGTTTCATGAGTCTGAAGAGGACTTTACAAATCAGTATCAGATATGTGAACTATTATTGGAATTATGGGCTTGAACTGGACGGGGTTGGGATTCTTTCTTAAAGTACAATTACCCTCTATATAAAACTCTTGTATACACAAATGAATTTCTATGAATTTGTTTCTCTACTGTACCAGGACTAACACACTAGCCTATAATTTCCTTTGCAGACTCACACCACACATGCAATGTTGACAAATACAGGAAAATCACAGGCCAGTGGGTATAAAGTCTGGTGGATCTAGTGGAGGTGGGAAAATATTAGAGCTGGCAGGCGTCTCCTCATGGCTCCTCTACTTCTAGGGTTCTGGCTCCATCAACATAACTTCAGGTGCCTTGTCAACAGAAATGTCAAGCAGCGAATGTGAGTCTGGACTCCAATGAGCTATGACTTATGACTTTTTTTAAAGCTTTTTTAAGTTGGCCAGTGGTATCAACTCTGAGATAGCTAAACACAAAACTGATCCCAGGGGATTTCCATTTAGACCAATATCTTTTTGCAAATGTGTCTTCTGATTTATTTGAATATTACACCTTTGCTCGGTATAAAAATAATGAATATTTGCATTTTCTCACATGTCAACACTGTTTAATCAATAGGAAATATGAAATAGGTAGAAACTAATTTTCATTTAAGGAAATAAAACTTGAGTACCTACATCAAATTACAATAATTACATATAAGCCATCTTAATAATAATGCAGGAATATGGGGGGAAGTGATTTTATACAAGGTCTCATTGATAGCCAAGTCAGAGGCAGTTATCAGGATGATAAATATTACTTAAAGGTTTTCCGATGCAGAATGTTTGCTGAAAAACAATTATAATAGAAATATTTTCTGTAAAGGTAATTGTGGTAGTTACATAATTTTGTGTCACCTAGAAGATATAAAAGTGTAGGGGTGGAATCTAGCCTGTCAATCAGGTCATAGCCTGTTGGTACTTACCCCATGGGTGTGGCTTTCTCATAAGGAGTGTCCTGAGAAGTTCCTTTCTCTCTCACTCCCTCCATCTTCCTATTGATGCCATGTGAAGACTTACATGAGCCCTAAAGATGTGGTCACCCTCATTGGATGCACAAGACTTGGCACCCACAGCTGGTGATGTTCCTGCATTCTGCATCATTGTATGTGACTTCTTGAGTCTGAAGAGGAACTTATGAATAGTATCCAACTTATGGACTTGAGTTTGCCCAGGCTGGGATGTCTTATTGATGCCTAATGACTTCTTGATATTTATCTCATTGCCACACATATATGAGTGTCTTTGGATTTGCTTTTTTAGTCAACCCTATGTGACACAGTAACTGTCATTAATAGAGGTATCGGTAAGTCCCATGAGTCAGTCCCAGTATGGTGACCCTGTGCACACCAGAGTAAAACACTCCATTCTTTCATGATTCTCACAATAATCACTCTGCTTAAGTTCACTGTGCCAGTCACTATGCATATCCATCTTGTTAAGTATGTAAACAATGGACAATCTAAAACAGGTGGTCATTAATGGTAAATGGTGCTGGCAAAATTATATATGTATGTGCAGCATGAAATAGGGCCCAAATCTTACCTCATTGTACCAAAGATCTAAATGTAAATCCCAAGGATTTACATCAATCAAGATCATTGATGAGAAAATAGGGACAAACGTATGGGTCCTATTGCAGGGCATAGATATATTATCAAATATAATGAAAGAAACACCCACAGAAGACAGAACAGATGATTGGATCTACTAAAAAAATGACATGTATGTTCCTCAAAAGACTTATCTAAAGAGTTTAAAGAAGAGAGCCCAGGAATGGGGAAAAATATTTAGCCAGGACATGAGACAAGGAACTAATCTCTAAAACCAATAGGAAACCATAATAGCTCAATAAGAAGAGAGAAAAGTAAAAATCCAATTAAAAAGTGGGCAAAGGTCATGAGCAGATAGTTCACCAAATATTCCATCCAAATGGATAACAAACATATCAAAAGTTCTCACTATCAGTCTTCAGTTGAAGCAAATAAAAGCAAGCTGTCACCAGTAATGACACAGCCAATGGGAAACATCAAATGCTGAAAAGCCAGGACCACGAGTACACTGCTGTTGGGTCTGTGAATATGTACAAATGTTGTGGAAAGTAACATGGCATTACCTAAATCAATTGGAAATAGAAATTCCATATGATCCAGCAATACCACTGCTGGATATACATCCTGTAGAAGTAATAGCCATCACACAAACAGACACAAGCACTCCCATGTTCATCTCACCACTGCTTACAATAGCAAGAAGATGGAAATAGTGCAAATGTCCATCTGTAGAGGAGCAGAAAAAGAAACTTTTGATACTTGCAAACAATGGAATATGATAAGTCAGCAAAAAAAAAAACATGAAGCCATGATATGGAGAGATGTGAACAAGCTAAAGCTGAGACAAGTTAGGTGATCACAAAAGGGCAAACATTCTGTGCGACCACTATTACCATTATGTATACCCAAACAAAGACTTTCACACTACAGGGAAGAGATTTTGGAGTTTCACACTGGAGGGAGAGGAAGAGTCAGACAATGAAGCAGTGGATTAGAAGGTTAACAGGCATGGACTCGAATGAAAGGTCGAATGGAGTTCCATCCTGGAAGAGAAAGAAAATCACGAGAGGAAATTGGAATCAGATACGGGGAAAGGACATATTCATTAGTGGTTTGAACTTTTTAATGCAAATTCGATGGTTTGAAATGTAAACAACCACCTTCTCAATAAAAAATTTCCTTTTAGAAAATAAATAAAACAACAAAAGTATTCATCAAGGTTGTATCCTTTCACCAAATTGATTCAATCGTCCTGCTGTGCGAAGAATCCAAAAACACTGGATTATATGAAGGAGAATGTAAATTAAATTCAAATATTGTATTCACTAATAACCTGGTATGATGAAACAGATCTGTTTACTCAAAACATTATCGCTATAAATGACAAAAAGATGAATTTTTCCAGAGATTTCCTTTAACTTGGGTACATTATCAATAGTGTTCACAAATGAAGCAGTGAAGAAATCAAAGATTTTGCATTGGCTAAATCTGTTGCAATATTCCTTCTTAAAAGTATTGAGAGTATCAATAAAAGGAGAATAAGGGAAAGGTGGGGGGATAAAGGAGGAACTGAACACAATGATCTACATATAGATGTAAATATGTCCTACCAGGGAATGGACAACAGAAAAGTGGATGAAAGGAGACACCAGTGTAAGACAGGAAAAAATAATAATTTATAAATTATCAAGGGTTGGTGAGGGAGAGAGAGTGGGAGAGGGAGAGAAGAAAATAAGTCACTGATACCAAGGGACCAAGTAGAAAGAAAATGTTTTGAAAATGATGGTGGCAACAAATGTATAAATGTGCTTGACACAATAGATGGATGGATAGGTTGTGATAAAAGATGTATGAGCCATCAATAAAGTGATATAATTTTTTTTTAACCAGAGAGTTGCCATGTTCTCATTTGAGAATGAGGGTGAGCCTGACCTAAGCCAATGTATTTTCAATTTCTCTTTTTTCTTTTTTTTTCATGTATTTTCCCTTTCTTAATAAGCATGCAAAAGGTAGAAAATGAATAAGGAAGATTGAATAAAGCATGCATGTGGACTAAGGTGCTAGAACATATTGAATATTACAAGGACTGGCAGAAGAACTAACAAATCTATCTTGGAGGAAGTACAACCAGATGCTTCCTAGAATAAAAGGATTTTGTATACTGTGCTTTGGATATGCTACAAGAAAGGATCAGTCCCGGGAGAAGGATATCATACATGCTAGAGGTCGGGGAACAGAAGACCCTCAGCAAGACAGATTACTGCCACAATGGGCCCAAGCACAGCCATGGCGTTGAGAATAGCACAGGACTGGGAATTGTTTCCAGTGAACATCGAGTTCCTGTCCCTCTCCACAGCACCTATAATATTCACGTGCAGTTGTAAAAATATAACCAAATTAAAACTAAAACCACTGGTTTCAAGTCAATCTTTTATTCATACTAAATTTATGGGGCAGAATAGGACTGCCCATAGGATTTCCAGAGTTGTGTATCTTTATAGCAGCAGGTTGCCACATCTTTTTCATATGGAGCAGCTGGGAGGATTGAAGGGCTAACTTTCAGGATATCAGGTGCCACTGGGGGTCCTATGTAGAATAATAAAGACCCCACATGCTTTTCACCTGGTTTCTCATACAATTACATTACATTAAATCTAAGATAAATGTCTTTGATACAGTTGACTCAGTTTTATTCAGATCTCATCATCTCTAAAAGCTCTCATTGGTATACTGCGCTTTATTAAAGTGAACAGATTTTAAGTGGGACACCACTGACTGCGGGGCAGGGGTGGGGTGTTGTTCTTGATTAAAAAAATTTGGTCTATAGGGAGCAACAAGAAATTTTATAGAATGCAAAAATAGTCTTTTAATATATTTATTTTCATTTTAAAATGCTGCGGGACATTGTTAAATTGTTAAAAAGTGGGACATCTGGTCACCTTAGCTTTATACACTTTCATCCCAACACTTGTCTGTCTTTCTGTCCTACTGCGGTGGTTTGTGTGCTGCTGTGATGCTGGAAGCAATGTCACTGGTATTTTAGATGCCTGTAGGTCGCCACATTGAAGAGGTTTCAGCTGCTTCCATACTAAGAGCAGACAACAAAGAAGGACTTCAGCTCCCCACTTAGAGAAAGAAATTACTGAAAACCTTAAGCAAAGCTTCAAAGCATTTTTAAATACTGGGAAAAAATATTGTCAGAGATATGGCCAGCAGAGGTCAGGTCTGAGGGCATTTGCAATATGACTACAAGGGAGATGATTTCTTGGACGAGGAATCTACTACTGCCAGCTGAGTCAGGTAAAGCCTATGGGAGTGGAACTCTCAGGTCTTCATTCACTGATGAGGAGGCATGCCGCAAGGTAAAAAGAAACAGCTGAAAATCTTGATAAGTTATAGATTATTATTTTCATTTTACATCCATCCTCTGTCACCCTTCACCCACTTTTCTGTTGTTAGTCCCCCTGGGACGGGGGTATATATTGATCCTTGTAATCGGTTCCCTCCACATCCACCTTTCCCTTATCCTCCTAGTATCTTTATTCTCATTATTGACCCTGAGGGATTTATCTGTCCTGGATTTCCTACATTGTGGGATCTTATCTGTAGCAGTGTGCATGTTCTGGTCTAATCTGATTTGTAAGGAAGACTTAAGGTCATGATAGTGAGAGGAAAAAAGCATTAAAGAACTAGAGGAAAGTTATGTGTCTCAACAGTGCTATACTGCACCCTGACTGGCTCAACTCTTCCTTGTGACCCTTCTCTAAGGGGATATCCAATTGTCTACCAATGCTCACCTTCCTGAGACAATAGCTGAAGACAAAACGGGTGCACAAGCAAAGGTGGTGTAGAAAGCTGGTGGTGCCCAGCTATCGAAAAATATAGCACCTGTGATCTTAAGGGCGTGAAGATAAGCAAGGGACTATCTAGCTGAGAAGCAACAAAGTCCAAATAAAGAAAGCACCCAAGTTTGTGTGATCATGGGGTGTCGATGGGATCAGGTATCAGGCATCTAAGAACTAGAAAAAAATCATACCCAATATGAAGGGGGGTGTGGGGCATGAAGTAGAGATCCAAAGCCAATCTATAGACAATTAGACATCCTTATTCTATTTGAATGACTGGCTCTTGGACTATTTATAGGTTGCACATAAACCCAATGAAATACTCTGGAATTCCTCTTCTGTGCAATGTTATCAATAACTTATTATGGTATACTCAGTCAAATGCCTATTATAAACAATTAAAAACTGGTCAATATCTCTGGTATTCTCTTATTTCAGCAAAGATCTTTCTCACTCTTCTGTGCACAAATTTTCTCACTAAGTAAACAGGGATGACTTTTGAACTAGTTGAGAGGAGTGAAACAGGACCTTGACTAATTTAGATGTCAGTGAACCATGATAATTTTTTTTGTATTTTTGTGATATTTTAGAACAGGGATCTAACAAAACAACTTTCCTTTTAATTTGTATTTCTCATTTGTTTTTTAAAAAAATTGCCATTGAGCTGACTCCAATTTCTGTCAATCTCATCTGTGTCAGAAAAGACTTATGCCTTATAGGGTTTCCAATAACTGATTTTTCAGAAGTATGCTACCAGATCTTTCTTATAAGATGCATCTGGCTGGGTTTAAACCTCCAACTTTTCATTGGCAACTGAGTTCTTAACTTGTAGCACCACCCAGAAACTCTCATTTATAAAGCTAGGTTTTGAATTACCAGCTTTCAAGTGAATCCTCCACAAAATCTGATTTCCCTATTCTAAGACTCATTGTTCTGCTTGGTTGAAGAAAAAGGCTGGTGTTGTAGAAAAACAATTTGTAAGTCTGAATGACAAAAAGGCAGATTAGACAGGGGTCCTCAAACTATGGCCTGTGGGTCACATGCAGCCCACCAAGGACATTTATCTGGCCTGCCAGGGGCAGGGAGGTGGGGGAGGGAGGGTTTGCTGCAGCTGCTGTCCTGCTTAGGAGCCGACACAGTGAATTTGTTCAGAGTTTGGGTTTTTTTTTTTAACTTTAGTCTGGCCCTATAATGGTCTGAGGGACAATGAATTGGCCCCCTCTTTAAAAAGTTTGAGGATCCCTGAATTAGACTGAAGAATTTTCTGCTGTGCTTTGACCATGCTATCTTGAAGGCAAATATGCACATGATACCTCGATATTCCAGTCACCAAAGAACAAGCTTCCCTGTTAACTCTTCACCGCCAAATCTGCTTTCTTGTCACACCCTCAATGATAGTACTGAAGTCTTATATTACACTTTAACAGAACCACTAAAATCCTTTTCATCACAGTCATTACATTTTAATTTCCTGAAAACTCTAAATATAATTTAATGAATATATTTTATAGAATATTGAATTGCCTATCATTTTATAATCAGATGCAAACAGCTCTAAATATGGAGATATAGGCAAATAATTTATCTCCCTTAACATAAGATCTACTTTCTCTAAATTACAAACATAGTCCTCAGTTGACTCAGAAGGTTCATTAACCTTTGAAAAGGATAGAATAAAATGAGATATTTCCCGAGAATGATTTCAACTTGTACTCTTTATAATATCATATTTTTCTTCCTTATGATAAATGTTATAATCTATTATTTTAATATATTTTCCTTTTTAAGTTACTTCTCCTTCATTTCATAAATGAAAGAATTCTCTAGTTAATATGTATGATCAGAATCCCATGATGTTATTATCAAAATTAATGATTATAATAAAAATCAGAATTTAGAATTCCATGAAGAACTTTTCTGAACTCAGAGTATTATACTGATTTAGAAAAGATTTTCCTTAAATGATCTCCTCAAAATGTCAAAATGTGTATTTTTGTAAAGTGCCATCAAGTTCATTCTTATGTTACAATCTCACCCATGCAGACTAGAGAATGAACTTATTAGGATTTTCAAGGCCATAGTCTTCCAGATGCAGATCTCCAAAGCTTCCTTCTAAAACAACTTTGGGTGGATTTGAAACACAGAGCAACCCTACATGGGGTCTCTGAAACTGTAAATCTTTGGGGAACAGATAACTTTTCTCCAGCTGAGTGCTAGAGATTTGGGATGGTTGGCTTTTCATTTAGTGCTCCACTGCCTACCCAACGGTACCACCACGTCTCTTAAACATCTGCAGCAACACCCAGATATTCTTAGGAAATGGAAAGAACAAAATCTTAGTGAACAGGATGAACCTGATTGGAAAGCCTCAGAGACATGTTTCAATTGAGACAAACATCAACTATTGTTCCATTATTATCCCATAACCTTACCTTACTTACATATAATAGAGCAATCTAATCTATACAAGAGATACAGAACACTTGATCAAATAAAACAGTTGCGATTAAAATGACTTTGACTTCTGGTGACCCCTGGATTTTAGAAAATTACTGTGTTCTACAAGCTTTTCAATAGCTGATATTTCTGAATATATATCACCAGGCTTATTTTTTGAAGAGCCTCTCAGTGGCATCAGTCACCAACTTTCTTGGGAACAGCAAAGTGCATTAACTATAAATATGACCCAGAGACTACAGAATACATGGAACTGAAAGCAAGAAAATTAATATTTTGTAACATATAACTCATACCCCAGTGATGATTTTGATAAAATATGCACATCCCTTTATTTTTAATTAATAAATTATTCTTGAGGAATCTTACAGCTCTTACAATCCATACAGAAATTGTGTCAAATACATTTGTACAGATGTTGCCATCATCATTTCCAAAATATTTTCTTTCTGCTTGAACCCTTGGTATCAGTTGTTTTTTTTTTTTTTTGGGGGGGGGGGTGGGCCATCACTGCCTCTAGTGGTCATGGGTGCTACTCAGTGCCGCTCCTGAGATCTGCTGCTGGATTTGAAGGTATCAGCTTTTTCCCTCCTTCCCCAACCCTCCCACCCTCAAGGACCCCTGATAGAATAGAAATCATTATCATTTTCATATCTTACACTGCCCACTGTCTTCCTTCACCCATGTTTCTATTGTTTGCCCCCTGGGAGGTGGGGGGGGTCATATGCCAATCATTGTAGTCAGTTCCTATTTCTTCCCCTTCACCCCCCATCCTACCCCCATCCTACCTTTCACCTACCCTCATTGTATCGCTACTGCCATTACTGTTCCTGAGGGGGTTATCTGTCCTGGAGTGCATATGTTGAGAGCTCTTATATGTACCAGGGTACATGCTCCAGTCTAGCCACATTTGTAAGGTAGAATTTGGATCATGATAGTGGGGGATAGGGGAAGCATGAAAGAACTGAAGGAATGTTGTGTGTTCTGTCAGTGCTATGCTGCAGCCTAACTAACTCATTCCTCCCTTGTGATCCTTTTGTAAGGAAATGCCCAATCGTCTACATTTAGACTTTGAGTCTGCACTCCACCCCATTTGCACCAATATATTTGTTTTGGGGGGTCCATTTATGCCTGATAGTTTATCCTGTCGGCACCTTGTGATCACACAGACTGGTGTGCTTCTTCCAGGTAGGCTTTGTTGCTTCTCGACTAGCTGGCAACTTGTTGAACTTCAAGTCTTTAAGACCCCAGACACTTTTTCCTTTTAATAGCTGGACACCATCAGCTTTCTTCAACACTTATGCTCATGCACCAATTTTGACGTAAGCAATTGTGTCAGGAAGGTGAACATCACAGAATGCCAGGTTATTAGAACAAAGTAGTATTGCATTTAGGTGGTACTTGAGTAGAGGTCATAACCCATCTGCTACCTTAAAACATAATATTTAAATATATGTACATAGACCTATATCCCTATCATTATATAGAAATATATTTTCATACGGGCATGCCTATGTTTATACCTCTATGGATGGATTTTGCCTCCTATTTCTTCCTTATATTTCTTTTTACTTTCTTCCTTAGTGATACAGGAAGGCCAGGTTCTACCTTCATTTGGCCCTCAGTACTTTCTTTCTAACATATTGCACTTGATAAAATCCCACCAACCAGGCATTCTATGCCCTTCCCATCATTGATTTTAGATCTCTTGCTCCCTTGTCCCTGCTTTTGTCGGTTCTTTCCTTCTTTTCTGCCACCTCCTCCTCTCCCAAGTCCCTCTAGAGCTGTCAGCCCCAATCGTTTTTCTCAGGATGATTGATCCTGCATTTCTTATCTGGATAGATATGAAAAAAAAATCTATAAATAGCTCCAGGTGCTGACCCTTATGGATGTCTTCCAATCGGGTCTAGTGAAGGGGTAAGTCCTGCCCACTGATTCCAATGTCTATTTTCAGGATTCCTTGGGGACTTCATTTCTTCGCTCTCATTGCTATTCTGTTGCACTCCCTTTGTGGGTGTAGGGAGGGAAGGGCAGACCAGGCACAGTCCCTGCACTGAGTCTCCAGTGCTGGCCCCTGCAGTGTTATGGGTCAGTGAGAGGCTTCATGTCTCAACGTGGGGACAGTCCCATGGTTCACTCTGTGCACTGGCTCATCTGGGCAGCAATGTCATCCTGGAGACTTGGTGGGCCAGGTTACAGTCCTCAATCTCTACGTAAGTGCCTTTTTCTCTGAGTTTGTTCCCAGTGGACTGATCAGACCTGCCCTCTCCCTGGGCTGTATCATCAGTGCTGTCCTCTGCAGTGCATTCGTCTGGGGAGGCAGCCAACAACATAGTTGAGACTGGGGCCGGTGATGCAGACTTTAGTGTTAGTTTGCTGCTTCATGCTGGTATATTGTCCCCGAGGCTTAACACCCTAGGATGAAGACTGTTCCTTTTCTTGCTCTCCTGTTCAACCTTTTTTTAAAAATCATCCAATTTCCTTTTGGTAAAAGTAATAGTATTCTTTTAAAGGTAACTTGTGTTTTTCTCCACAAACAAAAAGGAAAGAGATGGATAAAAGACTGAAATTTAAAACCTCATCTATAAAGATTACCAAGGAAAAATTAGAAAAAAACATAGGGACCCTTATTAATACACTATATTAATACACTATAAAACATAACTTGAAACACACACACAAAAACTAAAGACTAGGACTTCCCTAAGAATTAAATATTTATGTATGCCAAAAGATTTCACCAAGAGGAAAAGAAGAATCCAGATATGAGAAAAATTAGGGGCAATAATAATATATTGGGCATGAGACAAATCTCTAAAATTTATGAAAATTTCAGCACACCAACAATAAAAATGCAGCAATTCAACTAAAAGAAAGGGCATATAACATGGACAGACACTTCACCAAAGAAGACAGTCAGGCCATCAACAAATATGAAGAAGATATTCAGGCAGTCAACAGATACATGAAGAAATGCTCATAATAATTAATCTTCAAGCTCAAAACAAATCCACTGTCAGTGAGTAGAATTTGACTTGTAATAACCCTCAAGGGCAAAGTAGACCTGCCCCCTGGATGTTCCAAGGCTACAATTTCTTTTGTGGGCATCACTGCCCCCTGATGGGACTCGGAGGCCCAGCCTTGCTCCTGGAGAGCTAGTGCTGAATTTGAACCCCCAACCCTGTGGGCCGCAGTCCCGCACACAACCACTACACCACCGGGGCCCAGCCCTCAATGCTGTAAATGTTTATGGGAGTAAAATGCTTCATCTTTCTCCTGAGATGCAGTTGATGGGTTTGAACAGATCACCTTGCAGTCAACAGCCAATTTGTAACTCTTTCTGTCACTGAGCTCCCTCATTAACCATTGGAATGAATCAAAGCAAAATGAGATAGAATCTCACCTAAGAACTAAGTAAGGTTCAAAAAACTAAATGGATTCAACCTATAACATCCCTATATGCAGCAAGCAAAACACTGCCTGGTACGATGCCGTCCTCACACTCGTTCCTATACTTGAAACCATTGTTGCAGCCACTTTGTCCATCACAAATGTTGGGGAGGGTCTAACAAGAATGTAAATCTCCAGAATTTAATATAAAATATGCAACCCATATGGAAATGGTAGGACTCATCCATAAAATGCTGAAATACGATGTATCCACCAACCCCTCCACTTAGTATGTATGCTGGGGATATGTAGATTAACCTGTAGGTCATTTTACTGAGTATAACTAGACAATTACAAAAAGAAAAGTTTGGGGAAGAAGAGGAATAGAAACAGAAAGCACAGAAATAAAATGGGATACCCTTGATGTAACAAATTAAAGGTAACAGAGGTAAATATTAATATATACATAGTTTTGCATTAATAGTGATCTATGTATAGAAGGATAGGCTTGTAGGCTAAATAAGTGTGGGAGGTAGAATGACCTATACTGCCAATTATATATATTGTCTAGAGATTTGACAGAGAATGCTTGTATACGTATGCTTTTCTCTGCTGAATATAGCAGAGAATAGTAGTGCAAAGCTATGAAGACTTCTTTTGTATAATCAAATAGATCAAGAGAAAGCGTAAGTGAGCCTGAGAGCACCAGGATGTTGATTTCGATTCTGAGTCATAAGGTGGTCCACAAAGACAATGTTCCACATTCTACTTATATAAGTAGTGATGAAGGTCCAGCTATTTCCCTGTAGAGGGGAAAAGGTCAAGATAATTGAAGACACATGGAAGCAATATGTCTAATGAACCAATCACTTAGACTTCAGCCTTCACAACTCTGAAACCAGAAGTAGATGGTCCCCTGCTACTCTGAATGGGATCACATGAAGAGGCCACCAAAATTCTCACTGCCATCAAGTAGATCCAATGTCATAGTGCCTTGAATAGAGAGAGAGGGAAATGGGGAATAAAACTAAAAATCTTAAAAATAAATAAGTAAAAGCAGTTTATTGGTTGTATTGACACTAGTGGAAGCCCCAAGACTACAGACATTCAGGTCTATAAAAGAACTTATGTTTATAGATCAATTTGCAGGCAAACAACAGTCTAATCTATAAGGGGAAAATTAGCATTAGGGAAATATGCACACCTTAGAGTAATAAAATATTTGATATCCAAACCTTAGCACTTTCCTAAGGAAAAAGTTCAGAGAGTTTAGAAAAGAAAAGAAATGGAAACATGAAACACAGAAAGAACATGAGAAGTGGTATTACATTGGGAAGGTTGCAATAAATGACATAAAACAATGTGTACAGATTACTAAGTGGAAAGCCCATTCACTCTAAACTTTCACCCAGTCTACAATAAAATGTTATTAAAAGAAAAGGCAAGAAATTACATTCATAGAATACAGTATTACTTGGTGAAGGCAAGGAATCAGACAATCCGGCATAAAACAGAAACAACAAAATTAATTAATCAAGGGTGTATATAAGGCCTTCAGGTTTAGTATCAAAAGATCCAAGGGCAATTCTCTCATGTCCACTTGTGGCAGTCACCACCTAACCTGGTGTCAATTTGAGGATTAAGAGTGGGGTCTAGCCTGTCAATCTGGAAATAGCCAATGAGACCTCTGTGTGTGCATGATCTCCTGGGAATACTGGCAAACGTGGTGATTCCTTCTTGGAGGCAGAGACACTGTCTCTCTGAGTTCACTTCCTTGGAGACTTCTTACTGACAATACTCCCTGGGAGACATAGAAGCTGACAAGACACAAGGCAGCATGCTGACAGACCCTGAGCCCTGGAAACTGGAGGAGCCACAGGAAGATCCCTGCCGGCACTGAGATGCTTCTACCACCATGGCATACACAAGACCCTGCACCCACTGGCCTATGATTCTCTTGGTGCCATTTCATGTGCTTCGTGAGTCTGAAGAGGACTTACAGATGGGTATCAGACATATGGGGTAATATCGGGCTTATGACCTTGGACTGGACTGGGATGTTTTCTCAATGTTCAATTCCTCTTGTATATAAGCATATCCCTTATATACATATGCATGCTTATACATTTGTTTCTCTCATCTACCCAGACTAACACACCAGAATTTCATGTTTATAACTAAACTTGCCATTGTACAAATTTCTCCTTATATTCAGTCCCAACTGGTTTTAACAAAAATAGCATTTTAGATTCTGACTTCACACAGAAATTCTTAATTTTGTTTATACGACCTTTCCCATTTGTATCCTTCTGGTTTCTAATACTGGATATTTATTCCTACCAAGAATCTGATGAGAGCAGATGAGAATCTGAAATTCATTTAATACTTTTACAAGCTGGCTTTCCATGTAGACACTGAGCAAATGCTTTTCAAAATAATGTGACTAAAAAAGAGGGAAAAGGGAGACTAGAAGACCAGTATATCATAACAGTATTGCACTTAGCCAAGAGATCAGAATTCCTGACAATGATCAGACCCGAGTGAAATAAGGTGTCCAATGTTTTCTCTCTGAAGTTTACAGAAAATGTGATGAGCTCTTAGAAAGAAAAATACCTATAAAATATATGAGAAAACTGGAATATTAAAGAGATTAAAGCATAAGAGTTGTTTAATCTAGAAAAGAAAGTCTAGGGAGAAGTTTAATGAGAAGTGTCAGAGGAAACAAAAACAAGTATATAAAATTATCCTTCATTTTGACTAAAGAAACAATGGAAAATATACTAAAATTAGAATGGGGATGAGTGTTTGATTAAGCATAAGAAAGAAAGTCTTGGCTTGAAAATAAAACTTAGGAGCAAAATACTTGGAAACATCAATAACACACTGTACTGACTAATGAAGGTACTTCTTCCCCTCAAGCAAAAAGTTTAGATAACATAATTTTTGAAATCTCGGTCTGGCGACATATTTTTAAGAAATTAGCTACAAAAATATGGCAGGTAAAAATTGTCAGGCCCAGTTTATTTTGTTTATAAGTAGCACCTACATTTCCAACAATATTAGTTTGCCTAGTTCCTAAAAATTATATTTAAGTAAATTTAAGAAGATTCAAACTCCCAATACAAATGCACTTTTTCATTATTCCTTTTATTTTCATAGTTTTATTGGCACTTCATCCACATGACATGCAATTCAATAACTCAATTATATCAAGAAGGGATGTACAATTATCACCACAGTCAACTGCAGGACAGTCCATTCTTCCCTGTACTCATTTTATTTTTGTAATTATGTTTTTTTCTAATTGTGAAAAAAATATACACACAAAAATCCTCCAACTCAACAACTTCTGCAGGTGTAATTCAGTGCCATTGATTACCCTCTTCATACTGTACAATCATTATTGATATCACTTTTCTAAATTAATCTACCACCAATAACATAAACTCAATATTCCCTAAGCAATAAGTCTTCCTCCTTTACCCATGGTCACAATTGGTCAAGTTTGGTTCATTTTCTTTTCTTTGTTTATTTAGCTTGATACAGTATTCATATGCCAAGCATTTTCAGGGTTAAACTATTCCTACAAAGAGTTGTGTATACATCATCACAATCAGTTCTAAGGATACCTTCCCCTGAATTATTTTTATTCCACTATTTTCTTTTCAAAAAATGCAAGTCTGAAGGAGAGAATAGTATCACAGCTTAAATTTTGACAACTCAGTTTGCTGAAGGCTGTGGATGGCAGAGGAGACCCCAAATTCATATAGAATGTCCACATGGATTGAGCTCCTAGTGAATCATTTTATTGGTACATAGGAGACACCCAAAAGGGATGCATTCTCTTTTTTGCCAAAAAAGTGACACATTGAGATGGCTGAATGAGCAAGTACATTATCATGATGGCAAAACTAGGCCCCCGTCTGCCACAAATCAGGTCTTTTGGCTTGCATGCTGTTACACTATCTTTTCAGAGCCTCTAAATAGAACATTTTATTAATAGTCTGATCTCATGGAGTGGATTCCAAATGCACTAAGGGTTGAGAGTTTTGTCCAATTAGAAAGTTGAGAACAAGATTTTTCTTCAAGCAGCAGTTCATGTTTTTTGAAAAGAGACAGCCACTTGTACATTTAGGTTTTTCCCTGAGTGTAGTCCTTGTAAGCTGTGTTCAACATCATAACAGTTCCTGCGACATTTTCCCCTGGCATGCACAATGTTCTCTTACATCGACCATCACAACAAACAAGGCTCTAGGGAAACTGCTTTTATGAAAAAGTTCACTGTGATCAGCGAGATCTTTCCCAGGTGACAACACAGGGTGCAGACTCAGAGCGTGTTGCCCTCCTAAGGGGAAAACACACACAGTGCGATTGCTCCACCCAGCAGAGCTTTTTTCCACTTTTTTCCACGATATAACTCATGGTTTTCTTGGAATATACTGCATACAATTTAGTTATTCCCTCATACTAAGAAGAGCTGTACAATCATCACCATAATCAATAGTGGAGCATTTCCTTCTTGTTCTCATTCTTGTTAATTCCCCATTCCCCACATCCTCCCATGCCATGACCCTAGATCACTGTTAATCCACTCAAGGTCTGTATAGATTTACCAATCTTGAATTTCATATGAAAACATACAAAACACAAACAGGAAGCAAACAAAATACAAAAATGACTAGACAAACCAGAAAAAAACTCCATCAAAAATAAAGTAGAAACTATTAAAAAATGAAACACCTAAAGATGAGTCAAAAAAGAGATTAGGTGATAGGGTGTTACCTTTAATCCTAACTACATTTGTGTTAATCAGCTTTACAATGCACTATGCTTGAGAGTAAGGCTATCCCATCCCTGGCTATATCAGAGCACATTCACCAGGTGCTGAATCCACGCAGGGATTCTGTAAGCACTGGAGGCTTCCATTATCATTTGTAACCTTTGAAAAACCAGTTTTTTTTATCATTTAAGCTCTGACACCATTTCATAATTCAGGCTTGGATCTTAGTATTTACAATCCTTGAGTCACACAGGCTGGTGGACGTCTTCTATATGGACCTCATTGACACTTCACATAGGCAACTGCTTTTTTTTAATTCTTTAAGACCCAAAATAGTATTTTTTTCCTGATAACCATGTACCATCTGGTTTCATTACCAAACTTTGCTCCAGTATCCACATCTTCAGTGATCTCTTCATGGGGGGAGCATAGAGCAGGGCCATGGCATGAGACGTAATTGATCTTTGGGGCTAGAATTAAGTATGAGCCCCAAATCCATGAATGCATGTGTGGTTTATTTATGTGTCTGGGTCCCTTCAGAGTTATTGTCATCATTTTATGATAGAGAACATCACAAATAATCCCCCTAGCCATAAAGTAATTCTATTGATTAAGTTAGTCAATGATGTAGAATTTTAAAATTTATTGAGGAGAAAAAGGAAATTATACAAGTATAAGCAGGTTTCAGATTACTATTCATCAATTGCTGACTTGTGTAGATTAAATTCCTAAGTAACTGGACATTATTTGCATGAACAACTGCGTTGTGATAAATGATCAGATGAGTTCTGATAAGAAAAAACTTCAGTAACACTAATACACAAAGATAGAACCATGCCTACAAGTCTTCTGAAGTCATAAGACAGCAAAGATTGCATCAAAATAGTGAATATATGGAAGTCCCAGGCCACCCTTTGCTAGAAGCACATAACCACCATACCATCAAGGCTACACTAACCCAAAACAAGGCAGCAGGGATTGATGAACCACCAACTGAAATGCTTCAGTCAGCTGAAAAAGCAATGGAAGCCCTCATTCATCTGTGCCAAGAAATCTGGAAGGCAGTTACTTTGCCAATGTACTGGAAGAGATCTATATAGGCACCCATCCCAAAGAGAGACAACTCAATTGGATGTTCAAACCATGTAACAGTATCATTAATATCACATACAAATAAAATTTTACTAAAGATGACCCAAAAACAGTTGCAGCAGTATCTGTGCAAGGAGTACCCAGCGGTTCAGATCAGATTCAAAAAAGAAGGTGCAACAAGGAATGTCATTGTTGATGTCAGGTAGATCATGGCTAAAAGCAAATAATACCATAAAGAAGTTTACTTGTATTTTGTTGACTGTGCCCAGGCCTTTGATGAATTATGAATAGCCTGGAGAAAATGGGAATCTCAGAACACTTGCTTATGCTCACACAGAACCTGTACATGGGTAAAGAGGCACTTGTGCTGGCAGAACTAGAACATATGCAAGTGTAAAACCAGGAAAGAATCCATAAAGGTTGTATCCTCTCCCCATACTTATTCAATATGTATACTGAGAAAAAAATCTGAGAAAATGTGAGAAATGTGAAAAAAATCTGAGAAGAAGTGCATGGAGGAAGGCTTATTATTTCCCCACCCTACACAAATGACACAACCTGGCTTGCTTGAAGAGCAGAAGAATTGAAGCACTAGGTGGTGAAAATCAGTTACTACAGTCTTCAATTCAATGTAAAGAAAATCAAAAAAATGTCACAATTGTATCTGTAATTATCATAATGGTAATTAAGGAAAAATTCTAACTTGAATCCACAATCAATATTCATGGAAGTAACTGTCAAGAGATAAAACAATGCATTGCATTGAGTAAATCTTCTGTATGAGACCTCTTTACAGTGTTAAAAAGCAATGATGTTACTTTGAGCACAGAGATGTGCCTGACCCAAACCATATTATTTTAAATTGCCTTCTATGAAAGTGAAAATTTGACATTGAATAGGGAGACTGAAGAAGAATCGATGCATTTCAATGATGGTCCTGGCAAATAATATTTAAAATAACATTGGCTTCCCAAAGAATAAACTAATCTATCTTGGAAGGAATTCGGTCAGAATTATCCTTAGAGACAAGGATGGTACACTTTGAAGATGTCAGAAGAGACCAGTCCTGCATCATGCTTGGTAAAGTGTAGTGTCAATGAAAAAGAAGAATACCTTCAATGAGGTGCATTGCTTCAATGGGCTCAAGGATAAGAAGAGTTCTGAGGATAACTCAGGGCCAGCTAGGGTTTTGTTGTACATGGAGTTGATCTATAAACTGGATCAGACTAAATGGCACCTAACAACAACAAACTGCACTCACCATAAGAGTTTCCAGGTCCACTGGTGTCAAAAGGAATTTCATAGCTATTCTTTAGAAATGGCCAGTACTCCACTGCATATATATATCAGAGATCCTTTATCCATTCTTCTAATGATGGGCATTTGAGCTGTTTCCAGTTTCTTGCTATTATGAACCATGCTGCAAAAAGCATAGGAGAGCATGTCTGTTCATCTTCTGCCTATTTCTTTGGGATATATGCCAAAAAGTTATTGCTGGACTGTATGGTAATTCTATTCCCACTTGTTTTAGGTATTGCCCTATTGTTTTTTCACCATGGTTTTACACATTTTCTAAACCACCAGAAGTATGTAAGAATTCCATTCTCTCTGAACTCTCACCAGTATTTGTTGTTCTCTATTTTTTGTTAATTGTGCCATCATTTTAGATGTCAGGAGATATTTCATTGTTGTTTTTATTTGCATCACATAGATAGTTACCAATCAGCAGCATTGTCTCGTGTGTTTGTTCGCCATTTAAGTATGTTCTCTCACGAATAATCTTATCTTTCTCTTATTAAGATGTGGCAAAATGATTTTACTCATTAGTCCTTTGTCCCTGTTTCATTACTAGGAATTAGTTCTCAATCGTGGTCCTCATTTTACACTTGTGATGAAGCCCTGTGTAGCATGCATAAGTGTTTTATGTTTAATGTGTCTCCGTCTTCCATCTTGTCTTCTGTCATGGGTACTTTCTGTATTATATCTGGTAGGTTGCTAAGCCTTGCAGTATAGTCCTCACATTTTCACACAGAGGATTGTCAGAGCTCTAGGCTCACATTTAGGTTTCTAACCCATCAGGAGTTCATTTTTGGTGCAGGAGGCAAAGTGTGGGTCCGATTTCATTCTTCTGCAGATGGAGATTCAGTTTTTCTAAGACCATTTGTTGAAGAGCGTGTCTCTTTACTATTTAGTGTTTTTTTTATTTTTTGGTCTTTTGTTGAAATTCAATTGCCTGTATGTGGATGCTATTATTTTTCAGTTTTCTATTATATCAAGCTAGTCTATGTAGCTATCATAGCACCAGTAAGGCGGTTTGGGCTACGACGGCTGTGTAGTACGTTTTGAGGTAGGGAAGTGCACAGCCTCCTATTTTGTTCTTAGCTTGTCCTGGACCTTTTCTCAGTCCATTGAACTCTGATACATAGTTTTCCCATTTCTTGTAAGACTGATGTTAATATTGAAGTTGCATTTTATTTGGATTTGAGTGAGACTAAGATAGAATGCCTTCTTGACCTATCACTACTCCTTTAGATAAAGCTCTTTGTTAAACATGTAAGCAAGTGTCACTGGATATGTTTCCCTACTCAACCTGGCTTTACACGGGGCCTAACCATCATTCTACTGAAAGCTGCTCTGGGTACTTCTGGAACCTCTTTTTCAGAATACTTCACTGATTTGGGGGTGGGGGCATCCTGAGCCTTATGTTTGTGTTCCTTGATTTGGGGAGGCTTGCTGTGATTGACTGCTGTTTTCTCAGCAACACAGTACAGCTATTGATACATTTATGTGAGTTGCTATATTGTATTGAGGTTATTGGTTTTGTCTAATGATGTGGGAGAGGCTCTGGAAAACAAGTGGTGAAATGGAAAAAGAGGTAAGGGATGAGTAGTGGAAAGAGTATGGAGAAAGAAGAGGGGGAATTAAAAAAAGTAATGATAATAATAAAGCTCTCTGGCAAGAGCAACAGATTTGTAAAAAGTGTATATATATATATATATACATATATATGAATAGGTTTTATGGAACTATATTTGATGAGGGAAAAGAGAGAGCACAGAGAGAGATAATGAGTGGACACACAAAGAAAATGAGGGACAATAGAGACAAAAGACTCAGTGGAGACTTGGGTTTGGTTCTGTAGTTCTTTACCTATGGCCATACAAGTGTGGGCATATCTAGTACACAGAGGAAAAAAGAAAAAGGCCCTTATTTTTGTGGGGTGGCAAAATTCACAAACCAGTCTGTTTTTGCCTGACAGAGAAGTAAGAGCATTTTCAGCAAAGTGGGTTCACAGCAGAAGCCGACACTGGGAGTGGGAAAGAACTAGAAAAAGAACAATGAAAAGTATTATAATAAAAGTGCCAATCCGAAGAAAAGAAGATAAAGTAAAATAAAACCGCCCTGTAGGTGGGCCTTCCTGCCCTTCTGACAGTGTTAGTGTGCGTACATCTGGGCCACGTAGGAAGGGAGGAACACATGGGAGGGTGGGCACCAGAGAACAATGCAGGAACGAGGGGAACAGAAAAAAATATCCAAAAGTGTGGCTCGGTACAGACAAGAGGGAGAAGGGAGACATCGGACAGTTTAAGATATGACAAAGTAAGAATAATTTATAAATTATCAAGGTTTTTATGGGTGGAACAGGGAGAGAGGGAAAAATGAGGAGCTGATGCCAAGGATTTAGATAGAAAGCAAATGCTTCGAGAATGATGGGGGCAGCAGATGTACAAATGTGCTTGACACACAATGGACTTATAGATGAATTGTGATGAGTTGTTTGAGCCCTCAAAAAAAGGATTTCTAAAATAGGAGGAAAAAGAGTAAGTTGTGGCTTGGGAACTGAGAATTTTTGCACCAATTACCTATTGGTCTGCTGTGCACACAGGCCCCCAAGGAAGACCCAGTATGAGTTTTTGTTGGGCGCCACAGGAGTTGAGAAAAATTGGTTGTGCCTAGGAAGTATTTGCGGGATTCACAGAAACAGCTAGGGCCACTGGTCAATGGGAAAACGATACTGTCAGCAAGTGCTGCTTCTCTCTCATCTTAAGAAATTTGGATCTGTTTAGCTTTTCCGTTGAATTTCTTGATGCCACAAGATGCAGGTTCTCCTTCTTAGGGAAGCCTTTCAGGCAGGGGCTGAGGAGCTCTTCCTGTGCTTCTAGTCTGTGCCGGATTCCCTCGTCTCCTTTCTATTGTTTTCCAAGTACAGTTTTGTCTCTTTTTTGTACTGTAGTGTCCTTTTGTAGTTAGGATCTTTCAAGCTCTAAGATTATGGCAAAAATACGAAGATGTCCTCATTTCTAGATATCGTACTTATAAACAGATTCTCTGAAGAGGGTTCTATAAATAGGGTAAAAAATAAAACATTCTCCTATTTCTATAAATTAAGTTCCCTTTCAGGTTAATTTCATGAGTGAACTCAGCTTAATGAATAACACGGAAAAATGTAAATAGGAAGAACAAAGAAGAGCAAGACATTTAAACGTGAGCCCTGATGTAGTGGTGAGCTAGGTCAGGGGGTATAGTTACCAGCCATTCCATGGGAGAAAGACAAAACTGTAAGCTCCCCTATCGATTTCAAATCTCAGAAGCCCATGAAATCTACTCTGCTAAAGGTCACTGTATCTCAATGTCAAATCTATAGCAGTGGGGTTTCTTGATGTGATAAAAGGAGGAGCCACTGAAAGATTCAGTGAAGAAAAATGCCGAAGTCAATGTTTTATGATATTAGGATCAGTGTGCAAAATACACTGTCAGAATAGAATATAGGAAAGTGAAAGTGGATATGAGAAAAGACGTTTATTTAAACATGAGTGTAAATGTGGAACATATGGGTGGATTCTGGAGATACGTAAGACTTACAACTAATTGGCCCAGTGATTATGTCAATGAAAGATGGTGTCGGTGACTGCAAATTTCCAGGAAATTTTCCAGGAACATTCTCAGTTATCAACTTTAAAAAACATCTTTAAAAGAAAAGGGGGAAGTCCCAGTATGTTACAGATGGTTTGCTCTCAACAGCTAACTGAGAGGTCTGTGATTTAAACCTACCCAGTGGCCACAGAGATCTGGTGATCTGCTGCCACGCGGACCATGGTTAAAGACAGGGAGCTCAGTTCTACTTTGTAATGCTTGGAGTCACCATGAGTTAGCATCAAGAGCAGCGAGTTTGGAGATATATATACATGAGGGTGCAGACACTTCTTTTCACATGCAGTTTATTTCTAATCCACAAATACCCATGGCATCCAGTTATATAGATAGCCAAGTTTCCATTCACATTCTCCTGACTTTTTTTCCCTGAGATACCTTTATCTAATGCTGAGAATTGCCTCTTAATTTTTTTGACAATGAGGAACTGGAGGAAACAAACTTTAGAATTGGTGACACACAAAGCCTGGGATCCAAATCCTCTGACTTTTTCACAGCACTTCAAGGTGTCCTGAAATCCTATTTTAAAAACTGAGAAGATTATTTTTTCCCTAAAGCATGTCATGTCAGAGGACAACACTGAATCTTTTGTACAGCAGCAAATCCACTCACTATATAATTTTCAAGTTTATTTGCAATGGTAAAGTAAGCCACTGCTGTGGCTTCTGCATTACCACCCCCCAGTTGGCTGACTTACAGAGTCCTCGTGCAGAGTTTTAATTGAATCTGCCTAACACTCTCCTTGAGATTAAAAGCGTTTCCAAGAGGAAAGCAAAGTAATAGAACAAAAGAGCTTAAAGTCAGGTTACAAAGACTTCAAGAGAAATGAATAGAACAATCATAAACCATCTCACTGCTGTGAAAATAATAACACAGATTGTACTAAATAAATATTTAACCTAGAGCTTGTTCTCAGGCAAACTTTCCCAGAGATGGACAATAGCAGATCAGAAATGGTCATTTAAAGTAAGCGCACTGAATGGCATTTAGAATTATGAAATGCATCCCCAGGAATTATGTTGTTTAATCCCATGTCTTCAGCCAAGATAAAAGAGAAGATGAGAACATGATTGATAGAAAGTGGATAAACCTAGATGCAACTGGTAGTAGGAGAAAAAAATATCTCAAGAGAAAATTTGTCTTTTATTTATAATATTTCAATGTGTGTGTGTGTCTTCTTGTTTAGGTTCTTATTAATTGATCTTGTTTTACTTTTTTATAAAAGATAAAGTCAAGTGAGCAGAGATAAGATGGGAGAAGTTGGAATAAGAAAAAATATTAAGAGCTGAGCCCCAGTGGCATAAGTGGTTGAGGGCGGGACTGCAGCCCACAGGCTTGGCAGTTCAAATCCAGCAGCGGCTCTCGGGAGCAGCGCTGGGTAACTCCCACAACCACCAGAGACATTGATGCCAAAAAGAAAAAGAAAAATATTAAACCTTCAAAAAATTAAATCTTCATGATAACTAAATAACAGAAAATCATCCATATTTTTCTCTTAGACATAAAAGGCCAACATTTTCTTTGATCATGGAATTTTCTTTTTCTATTCCATTTAGTCTCTTCCTTTTCTTCCAATGTAACCCATCAGATGGAAGCTATACAACCAGTCCCGTCTTCCTCAATAGAAGATGGTCTATAATAACTTTTTAATGTTTATGCTTTTTTTTCCATTTCTGAGACTTGATGTTCACAGTGAACATTTCATAGGCGCCCTGGTTGTATGGTGGTTCTGAGGTGTACTGGGATCCCCATGATTATCAGCTGGAAACCTCCAGCCACTGCCTTGGGGCTTTCTCCTCCCAGTGACAGTTCCAGTAGTGGAAACCCACGTGGGCGGTTGCAAAAAGTCAGTGCTGACTCTACGGGTGTGAGTTTGCTTTAGTGAAATTTTCAGTTGTGCAGTTTTGTTCTTAGATGGTTATAATGTGGATGTTATTTCTGTATTCTTTCAAATTTGGAGAGTCCTGTTCACATAAAATGCATTGTATCCATCTTCATGTACAGTTTAATAATAATTATACGCATGTAACCATTTTCTAATTGAATATACAGAACCATGCCAGTTTCTTGGATAACTTCCTTGTTCCACATGTTTGGATGCTTTGCAACAATTGCCTTAAGACATTCAAAATTCTTTTGCTCTAGCTGAGCAATCCCATTCTGTTTTAAATATTTCTGAATTTTTAACAAACATTCTATTTCCCATCCTTTTTATTCCCAGTGGTCATTTCTTAGTCTGAGAAGCTTTTTAAATGTCAGATACCCTAGGCATTAATTTTCTGTTCCAATCCATCATGTTCTGGACATTCTTATTTACTCTAAATTCAGTTTGAAAACTGCTTAATTTCCTCTTTATTTTATTTCTCTCTTCTTGTCCCTTATCATGTATATCTAAAAGAAGTCAAAAGATAAATTCAAATTTACCTGGAAATTTCCCTAGCCAGAATGATCAGTTAATTAGGCATGATCCTTCTCCCCTACTTATCTCAGAAAAGAGTTTTGTTAATTTTTTAATTCATACATAAAGCAAGTCATCATTTTTGCCTTTCATATGGTCTTTTAGTATACTTTCCAAATGGTCCTGAAGCAAACATGTATTTTATAGTAACTGCATTCTATAAAAAAAAAAATTGGTCAGCTTCAATGATAATGACGATTAAATCTTCTGTCAGCTTCCCTTTTATGTCCATTAGTTCCTTTACTGGCCCTTGTTGGCATAGTGAATTATGTATTTGGCTGCTAACCACAATGTCAGCAGTTTGAAACCAAGAGTAGCTCTCTCCAAGGAAGAAAGATGAGACTCTCTACTCCCATAAAGATTTACAGTCTGGCAAATCTACTCACAGAGCTGTTCTGTGTCAGAAGCAATTCAGTGATTGTAAGTCTCATCACCATACAGAGATGTATCAGTCTGGGTAGACTAGAGGAACAAATGCACAGACACGCATATAGATATAAGCAAAGGGTTTATATACAAGAGGAATGGGATATTGAGCCCAGTGGAGTTCAAAGTCATAAGTCCAATATTAGCCCATATGCCTGATATTACTCTATAAAGTCTCCTTCCAACTCACGAAGTCACAGGTCAGTGGGTACAGAATCTGGGCGCCCCAGGGGTCTCCCCATGGCTCCTTACTTCCTGGGCTCAGGGTCCATCAACAGCATCCAGTGGTGGTAGAAGCACCTCAGTGCTGGCAGGGGTCTCCACATGGCTTATCCAGCTTCAGAGGTCTGGCTCCATCAGGGCAAGGCAGA
>PVJH01016884.1:0-49259 GCA_004026705.1 Nesogale talazaci | reverse complement strand
TCACTCTTGGTGACATGGAAGTGATTATTGCAACTTCTGTGTCATCCATCTTGATGGGGCATTTCTCTCTTCCCCAGACCCTCTTCCTATCGTCTTCAGGAACTAGTCCACATTACCTAGCATGAAGTCTTGCCATCTTCCATCTAAAATGCATTCTGGCTGGATTTCTTTCATGGCAGATGTGTTTGTTAATTTGGCAGCCCAAGGTATAGTCAATATTCCTCATCAACAGCTAATTCGCATGGTCTTTGTTAATCATTGCCAAGCTTTCACCAGCATATGAGGTGATTGGCCATACAATGGCTTAGTTCAAGCACAAATCAACTCAGACATCTTTGCTTTCCTGCATTATTTTCTTCAGAATGGGTACAAATATGGACCTCTTAGAGTACATGGACCAGTTACTTGTCTGCTGAATTTCTTGGTATTAACAATTGAACACCTCCAACACTATATCCCATTTGTTGAAACATTTCCACTGTTATTCTACCAATTCCTTGGGGTGGGGTGGGGTTAGCCAGTGACTTCAGCACAGTTTGGACTTCTTCTTTCAATATCATCAGTTTTTCATCATATGTTACCACTTATGTCAACCAATTCTTTTGGGTACAATGACTTCTGCATCGTTCCATATTTTATTCAGATAAACCGGTGAAGGATGAAGAAAAATATTAGGGAGAAGTTGAACTGTTCAACAGTTGCAGAAGAGAAATTCCTAATACCAATGGGTGTACAAAACACCTGTCAGACAGTTGTACTATAATGACTTTCATGTTGTTATAATGTTAGAAGCAATGCCATCAGTGTTCCAAACACAAGGGGGTTTACCCATGATGAACAGATTTAGTGAGACTTCCAGACTAAGACAAATTAGAAAGAAGGGCCGAGTGATTTTATTTTCTTAAACACCTTACGGATCACAACAGAACATTGCCTGATTCATTTTCTTTGGCCACGTTATTTAGAATCAATCACTGAAAGAAGATATCATGTTTAGGGAAGTGGAGGATCAGCAAGGGTAAGGGAAACAAACCCTTGGTGAGGTGGACTGGCAGAACAGTCATAAGATAGACTTGAACTTGCCAGCCCCCATGAGGAAGATGTAAGACTGAGTACATGTACTGGCATATAAGCTTGTTGTGATTCAGAGTTGACTTAAAGAAACTCTGGGAGCTGAGGCCCGGTGGCGTAGTGGTTGTGCGCGGGACTGCGGCCCACTGGGTTGGAGGTTCTAATCCAGCAGTGGGGCTGGGCCTCCAACTCCCACCACCAGAGGGTAGTGATGTCCTCAAGCCCCCCCCCCCCAATAAAAAGAAGCTCTGGTAAAGCTAATGGCTAAGTATCCGTTTGTTTACAGATCCATTGGTGACTTGACTGTAGCCAGTGGCCCTCACCGAGAAAGATGTACAATCTACTTGCATAAACAACCAAAAGAAGTCTAAAGAGCTGTTCTGTTCTGTGACATGGAGCCACTGTGGGTTTAATGGGCGTGATGACACCTAACAACAATAAGTTATGTTCTCACTTGCCCATGAGTTCTCAGAATCTGGACTAGCCCTTCAACGCTCTCCTGCTTTAAGGAAGGAGGATTATTTTCCACACACCCCACCTATGTACCAGTCACTAGAAGTGGAGGAGGTGTGACCTTGGGTGAGTTTCTTTTCTCTGACCAGAGGGAGACTCAGTACCGAGCCCACACATTCCGTACCTGGGAAAATGAATGCTCCTCTAGAGCGCGGCGCTTCAGTCCAGGTAGGCAGAGCATTGGGGCGTCCACCTCAGAGGCCAGTGAGCTAAAGAGAGCAAAATCAGCCTTGTTAAATAAGATATTCTGAGACACGAAGTTGCTACAGAAACTAGACATCAATGATAACCATAAAATGTAATAGAAGTTAAAATAACTGTAAGAAATGTGAACAGTAGCTATGGCAACAGAGATGCAAAGACGACAGAAGAATAACCTAGCAAAATGTGCGTTACTAAAATTAGCATAAGAGCAGGGGAGCAGCGTGAATAGATTAAGTAAGAAATAAGAGATGGGAAAAGTGACTAAAATGTGACCACT
The DNA here is from genome assembly GCA_004026705.1 of Nesogale talazaci. Taxonomy (NCBI): domain Eukaryota; kingdom Metazoa; phylum Chordata; class Mammalia; order Afrosoricida; family Tenrecidae; genus Nesogale; species Nesogale talazaci. The sequence goes on along the minus strand of PVJH01016884.1, from coordinate 47,194 downwards.
GAAAAGTGATCAGATACTTAGCAGTTCAGATAATTTCAATGTCATTTGAAACAATGCTGTTTGAACATGAATGTACATTCGAACTATCCTGGGGATCTTGTTACAAGTAGCTGCTAATTCAGTATATCTAATGGGAGGTCTACATTTTTGCACCCATAACATTTTGTGCTTTTAATAAACTCCAAAGGATGCTGATACTACTAGCCCATGGTCCACATTTTAAGCTGTAAGAATTTTAATTATCCCAGCTCATAGCAAAAGACGGAAATTTCCCCAGTGTTTCAGACAGACAATATAACTTTCATAAGTAAACATAACAATGAGTTGGGGGTGGGAGTTGACTAAAGGGAGGAGGAGGAAGAGAATAATTTCTTACTTAAAAATAGGCACCGAGGGCCCGCGGGTTTGATGGTTCAAATCCAGTGGTGGCTCTCAGGAGCAGCACTGGGTAGCGCCCATGACCACCAGAGGCAATGATGCCCTCCCCCAAAAAACAACAACAACAACAAATAGGCACCAGGAGGAAAACAAGAAGCCTAAGCTAGAAGAGGGAAAACTAACGACATTGAGGCTATCACAATAAGTGAGGAGAAACAAAATGTTTGTAAGGTTTTTAACATTAAACTTATCATATGCTCTATAAACCTTCACATAATTGACAATTAAAAGTGAAGAAGAACAACAACAAAGTTAAAAGATTCAAGGAAAAATTAGTCCAAAGTGAAAGACCACTTGAGCTTCAGCCTCCACTCACCTGAGATCAGATCTCCCTGGCGCCTGGCTTACACTGGCCAACACTCTGATCCAGACCGTATAAGGTCTTTGGCAGAGTCATAGAAAAATGTAAAACAAAATTCAAAATCATAAAAATGACAAGACTTGCTGGCCTGATAGAAATGAGGACACCGCCTCGCCCCAGTGGCATAGTAGTTGAGTATGGGACTGCAGCCCACTGGGCTGGCGGTTCAAATCCAGCAGCAGCTCTGTAGGAGCTGGGCTTCCTACTCCCACCAGGGCAGTGATGCCACAAAAACAAAAACAAAAACAAAAGAAAGAAATTAGGGAAACCCCCTAGATTGTCGTCTTTACAGATCCTTCCAACATGGAGCTGATCCCATTCCCGGGATCACCTTGCAGCCAGATGACAGACAGGCCTATAATGTGAACAGTCACTTCAAGGAGGACCATATTCCCCAGAACAATCTAACATAGGAGGCCAAAAGGGCACTATTTGCCCCAAAGCAAAGTCCGGATGGCAGGAAACTCCAGGGAGGAACCAACAGAAATTGGAAACCTAGGTGCGGAGGAAATCTGGTGGTGTAGTTGGTTATGTGTTGGGCTGCTAACCACACAGTCAGCAGTTCAAAACCACCAACAGCTGCTGAGGAGAAATATGAGCTTTCTAGTCCTGTCAAGAGTGACCATCTCAGAAGCTCATGGGCAGTTCTACCTGCCCACGAGGGTCGAAGTAAGTTGGTGAGTCAGAAGCATCTGGAACTGAGTGTTGCTTTGTTTTGTTTTTAGGTGAAAAAGCAGGAAGACTGCTGCAACATTGAAGGAATTGAAACTGATGCTATGTAGGAAAATGTGCATGAATTGAATGGGAAATTAATTTAACCGTGAAAATTTTAAGCCAAAAAGAAGGTAAGAAACCAGACTATGTATGTTAAAAGAATGGTAATCTGTGGTTCAAGATAAATCTATAAATCTATCCACTAAAATAAGATAAGGCCAATAGAATCACATGATCACAACAACAGGTTCTAAAAAGGCACTTAATAAAATATAGCGGCCATAAAAAGTTTAAGTGAAATAGTAATATATGAATGCTGGACTGAGCCCTGGTAGAATAGCGGTTGTGCGCGGGACTGCGGCCCACTGGGATGGAGGTTCAATTCCAGCTCCACAGAGCAAAGGCTGGGCCTCCTACTCCCACACCTGAGGACAGTGATGCTCAAAAAACAAAAACAAAAACAAAAGAATGCTAAAGACAATAAAATAGATTCAATACCATATTGAATTATTATCTTAAGGAGCAAATATTTAATTTTCATATTAAAGCATCTTATATCAAGTGATTGAACCATAAAATTGTTCTGTTAAAATTTATCTTGCTAATTTAAGTTAAAATAAGGTAAAAACAAGTAACATTGTAAGAAAAAAGGTAACAACCTCTCATTCAACCAGTAGTATATATACTATTCATCAGAACATAGCAATGCATAAAAGCAAAGCTTCTAGAATTTAAATGATAATGAAGCAAGGCAATTGGACACAAGGAAACACACAAAAATAAATAGCTTATACCTAAATAGGCATCCACAAAGGGGTTGGAGAAAGTATTCCATTCATAATATGAACAACACCTATAAAGTACAGATGTTTGCATATATATATACATATATAAATGTTTAGGAGTTAATATCATGGAAAGGATAGGAAGAAGCAAAAATATTGTTAGAAAAAAGGCTATGTTCTTGAATTTCATGAAAGTGTCAGAAAATTAGTGCTGTACTTAAAAGCAATTTAATTGTAATCCCAATAGAAATATGTTTTGGGGGAGTAGAAGTGGATGAGTGAGAGAAAGTTAAAATAAACGTAAAGGTTTGAGCATGTAAGAAAAAAACACTAGAAAAGTTATGAAAAAAGAACAAGGAGGGGGCATTATTTTATTAGCTATCAAAAAAACACACTATAAATCTACGGTAAATGTAAAAGGAGCTTAAATTTGACTTCTGGCTCTCAAAGATCCAAAATGACAAGTGACAGCCCCATTTATGTAGGACAGTATACTAAGTTGTAAAACCAGTTTTGCCACCTGCCACCACCAGTCTTACCATTTACTTGTAAGAGGAAGGGAAGAGCTTCATCAGAAGGCGTGCGGTCTTGTTGGTGTCTTCCCGTCCGTTCTCACTCTCAGTAAGTTCCCCATGTACAACAGAGGGAAACACTTCCCAGTTCTCCGCTGTCTTCGTCCCACTTTTCCCTCTGAACCTAGGGTGGAAGGAAGCTCTGTCCACCAGGCCACCTGTCTTTCTTCAGGGCCTGGCCTCTGCTGAGGGCAAGTCCACAGAACAAGTGCCAAGTCTCACCTTCTCTCCTAAGGCGCCTTCTAGCTGTACTGCTTCCAAGAGAGATTTGCTTGTTCTTCATCATTCTTCGCTATCACATAATTCAGAGGCATCAATTTTCCAGTGGCTTTGCACATTCATTGTCCAACCTTCACATGCAGTGTTGTTTTTGTTAGCTTTGCATGTTTTGATACGTAGGTCTCAGAAAAGAGAGTGTTAATAAGACATCTTGGCAAGGATTCCACCCAAGGCAGCCTTCTAGCTATGGAGAGGCCATCGGAGAGTCGCAGGGGTAGACAGACGTGGAAGCCAACGTGCTTACAACGTGGAGGCTTCTCAGCCCCAGGGAACTCTAACAGGGCGATCGTTGGGGAGGTAAATGCTAGGTTTCGGGGGTGGGTTGCCTTGGTTCTTGCTTCTCAAAGACAAGAGAATTCACGCGGTTGAAGCACTATTGTCACCCAACTCACTTTTATGAAGGAAAGGGACGTTTTGGGCAATAAAGCCCAACTGGTGCGCGCCGTCCCTGGAAAGTGGGCAAGACCTAACGAATAGCCGGGGTAGAGCTGGCGGCCACACCCCAAACGGCTGTTTTAGAGGAACACAGAAAAACCACGTGGAACCCAAGAGAAGAGAGAGTGCAAGCCTCGCGAGGGGGCACGCATGCGCTCTGCGCTCATGGGAGAAGTCCTGAATCCCAACCTGCCAGAAATCTCTGAAAAAGAGCAGAACCTGGCTTCTGTGCGATTATTGCCTTCTATCCCCACTTGGGGGTCGGTGCGGGTGTCATGGGGTTGAGGGTATTGGTTTATCTTAATGGCTGAGTTTAGGTACTTGTGTGACATACTATTGCTGGTGCCTAGTGTGTGTGCCCAGGTTGACCTTCACCTGTGTCGAGGTGACCTTGGTCTGAGTGCTCAGCTTTGAATTGTCCCCATAGGTGTCTAATGTGTTCCTGATTTCTTTCCAACCCCTTTGTTGTGGCGTAGCCAGCTAAGTTTTCCTTAACCTAGGCATTCAGTGGGCACAAGCCCTCTATCCCTAATCTCCCAACCTGTCTAGGAGCTAGTAGTAGTTTTAAAAGTTTCCCCAGAGAAAGAACTTATACAATTATGAAGTTAGAATACATTTGAAAGCAAAGACCAGGGCAATGATGAAAGAAGGAAAGAAAGAAAGGAGGGAGAAAGAAAGAAAGAAAAAAAGAGAAAGAAAGAAAAGAATAGCGATACCAGAAGGGTAGGGGGAAGGGGGGAAAGGATGGGAGAAATGAGGAACCATTGCAATGATTGACACATCACCATACACTCCCTTCCAGGGGGAAGAACAACAGAAGATATAGGAGAAGGGAGACAGTGGTCAGTGTGAGATATGAAAATAATCTTAATTTATAATACATCAAGGGGTCGTGGGGGGAGGTTAAAAAAAAAGAGGAGCTGAAACCAAAGGCTCAATAGAAAGTAAAGGTCTAGAAAAGAACAATGGCAAAGTGTACCAACATGCCTGATACAATCGATGCATGCATTGTAATAAGGACTCCTTATGAGTCCCCCATAAAATGATCTTTTTGATTTTGGGGTTTTTTTTTTAGGCATCACTGCCCTCAGGTGGTGGGAGTAGGAGGCCCAGCCTTTGCTCCGTGGAGCTGGAATTGAACCTCCATCCCAGTGGGCCGCAGTCCCGCGCATAAACACAATGCCACCGGGGCTCAGCCCCATAAAATGATCTTTTAACAAAATTTTTAAAATTCAGTGTTCTCAGGCAGAAGGATAAGGGCCAACCACGTACTCTCCACCTCTCTGACTTCCAAGACAAGAGCTAAGAGAAGAAGTGTGACTTACATTATACACGGAATTAAAACGTCACTGCCAGCAAGTGGATTCTGACTAATCGTGACCTAACAGGACAAAGTAGAACTGCCCCCTTTGGATTGCTGAGACCTTAACTAGATGGGAGCAGACTGTTTCATCTTTCTACCCAGAGTGGCTGGTGAGTTAGACCACTTACCCTGTGATAGGTAGATCAGGGAACGACCCAGTATGCCCCTAATGGAAGAGGTCATCTTCACTGTATTTCATGTGGGTGGAGGAGTAAAAATGGTTGCTGAGAGAAGGAAATACTTCAAGTGGTAGGTTTCATGGTTCAGACATGAGGGAAAATAAAGTTGCTTTTGCTTACAACTCCAGATCTTCAATAAATTGCTGACATGACTATATCATTCTGTTGTTGGCAATGTTGTTAGGTGCTGTTGAGTAATCTCACATGCTACATAGTAGAAGTGCCCTCTTAGGGCTTTCATAGCTAGAATTTCGATGGCAGCAGATGGCCAGGTCTTTCCCCACAGAGTCGCTGGGTGGGTTACTGCAAGCCTTTGGGTTAGCAGCTGAGCTCTTAGCCATTTGTGCCACCAGGCCTCTTTTTATAGTCTGGAAAGAGATCTTCAAGGCACTACATTTAAATCATTCAATTTATATAATTTAAATATGGCCCTTCAAGCAATAGCCTTTGTGACTCCCACACAGTGACTAAATATGATAATAAAAATCTCCTACCAAGGGGATCGGACAGCTTACTATTCTTGCTAAAGCAAACAAGGTGTACAATAAACGTGATGATTAAGATTATATGTCAACTTTGATTTTCAGTGATTTGGTAGTTATGCCATGATGCACTTTGACAACTATGCAGTCATCTTCCATTTTGTGACTTAATGCAGTTGTCTTTCATTTTTGTAATTGATATAATTATGCTCCTGTGGGAAATTAAGGACTGGGAAGAAAGTGTAGGCCAGTGGGTCTCATTCTCAACCTGTGTGTCGTGACCCCTTTGGGGGTTGAATGACCCTTTCACAGGGGTCACCTTAGACCATCAGTGTTTGTCTGAGTAAACTAGAGAAACAAATTCCTAAACATTCATATGGATATAAGGGAAAGGTTTATATACAAGAGGAATGGAATATTGAGAAAGCATCCCAACTTAGTCCACTCCAACGTGACAAGTCTGATATTAGCGCATATGTCTGATACTAGTCTATAAAGTATCCTTCCTACTTATGAAGCATATGCAATGACACCAGAACAACCACAGGCCAGTGGGTGCAGTGTGTGTCCAGTGGCAGTAGAAGCCTCTTAGTGCTTGGTGGTGTCTCCCAAGCATCTCAGCATGGGCAGGAGTCTGCATGTGGCTTCTCTGGCCCCAGAGGTTGGACTCCATCAGGGCAAGCCCATGTGACCCCTCCTCTTGGCTCCTCGATTCTCCAGGAATCAAGAAAGATCAGCATGCGGTCATCTCATCTTGTCAGTAGTTCACCATCTTGGAGACTCAGTCAAGTCTGTACTCCAAATGGGAAATACCGCGAGACTTCCCAGAAATCTCAGGAGAAGATCATGCCCATATAGAGGCCTTATTGGCTATCTCCAGATTGACAGACTAGACTCCACCCCTAGACTCCCAATCATGAAATTGACACATAAATACATAACTACGAGAATCAGAAAACACATATTTCTGATGGTCTCAGGAATGGAGAAACCGCTCTTTTATCAGTCTCTTTGCAGATCTGCCCACAAGCAGGAACACCACACATGAGTACTCAGCATGAAGACTGTTACCATGCTACACCATGCTTCAAGGCAAAATTTCATTTATTTGTCATTAGAAAGAAATATTTTACAATATATAATTATATATTATTTGTGATTAATCACTATGCTTTAATCATGTTCAATTTTTTTATGTTCAACTTGTAACAATGAAAATACATCCTGCATATCAGATATTTACACGATGATTCATAACAGTAGCAAAATGACAGTTATGAAGTAGCAACAAAATAATTTTATGGTTGGGGGGGTCACCACAACGTGAGGAACTAACTGTATTAAAGGGTCGTGGCATCAGGAAGGTTGAGAACCACTGGTATATGCGAACAAACTCTCTACTCTCATAATAAAGAATCTGGAAGGTCAGACTCTGGTGGAGGGAGGCCTTCGCATTTGTGAGATAGATATGACTCTCAGCCACAGTCTCCTGATTAAAAACCATCCCCACAAGACCCCCTGTCATAGTGCTCTTTTTAAGATGCCTCTTACAAGTACCTTCATTGTGCTTATGTGGAACTTGGACATGGGTAGTTGTGCAAACATGAAAAGGGAATACTGCATGGTTGAAAATTAGGAAAAGTGTGCATCAGAGTTGTCACCTGTCAGCATATTTATTCAATCTGTATGTCAGCAAATCATCAGAGAAGCTGGGTTATATAAAGAAGAGTATAGCATCAGGATTAAAGGATGGATTATTAACAACCTAGAGTAATGACCTACCCTGCTTGCTGAAAGGAAGACTTGAAACACGTGCTGATGAAGATCAGTAGCCTTTGGAATGGATTACAACTCAGTATAATGAAAACAAAAATCCTCAGGACTGGACCACTAAGTAGCATCACAATAAATGGAGAAAAGGTGAAAGATGTTAAGGATTTTGTTTTGCTTGCATCCGCAATCAATGCCCATGGAAGCAATAGTCAAGAGCTCAAAAGGCATTGATTAGATAAATTAGGTACTTAGGTATTAGGTAAATCTTCAAAAGACTTCTTACAATATTGAAAAGTAAGAATGTTACTTTGAGGACTAAGGTGCACTTGATCAGAGCCATGGTAGGTTCTTTTTCTTTTTTTTCTTTTGGGGGGTGGGGTGGGGGAACATCCCTGGTGAGAGTAGGAAGCCCAGCCTTGCTCCTGGAGAGCTGCTGCTGCATGTGAACCGCCAACTCTGTGGGTCGCAGTCCCACACACAAACACTACACCACTGGGACTCAGCCCTGTAGCTTCTTTTTCTTCTTCTTCCTTTTGGGCCATCACGTTTTCCATTGCCTTAGGAAGGCTAAGGAAGATTTAGTGATTGATGCATTAGAAATGTGGTGATGGACAGGAATATTGAAAACACCAGCAACTGCTAAAATCATCGACCACTCTGTTTTGGAAGAAGTGTGGCCAGAGTGCTCATTAGAGGCAAGGATGGTGAGACTCAGTCTTGCATACTTTGGACCTATTAGGAGAGACCAGTTCCTGGAGGACGTCACGTTTGGTCCAGTGGAAGGGGGGCAAAAAGGAGAAAGGCCCTCAAGGAGAGAGATTGACAGAGTGGCTGAAACCATGAGCTCATATGAAGGAAGAGGCGTGAGGATGGCCCAGGACCAGGCAGGCTTTCATTGACTCAATGGCACCTGGCAACAACAATATCCTAGTCAAGTCACACCCATTCCCATCCTGCTCGAGTAACGGCACTTTCTTGGAGAATATGTTCTGCACCCTAATTATATACAGGCGCTCTCACAAAGCTCCGGTCTTGCTCTGGCTTATTCACCCAACTTGCCATCATCTGACCTTTACATTCTTCCTCTTTTGAAATATTTAATGAATGTTGTTTACTGATTAACCTTTTGAACTTGTACATTTGACACAAGGTACCCTCTAACTTGAGACACTTTTAATATTATACCTTAAAGTTGATCTTTTTCTGCCAAGTTATCACCATATGCAATAGCTAAAGAATTCAGAAGTATATTAATTTTTTCCACTTAATGATGCAACACATGAATGCTGATGATATTCCTTCACATGTAACTGTATCCCCTCATTTACATCCAAAAGATTGCTGAATCAAAGAGAATCTTTGCAATCCCTACATGGAGCATACTGTATCAGTATTTCTTACTCAAACCTGTTTCTTTTCTTATACTCTAAAACATCTTAATTATGTTGGTTGACTAGATAGGCCCACAGGAAGAATGTGGGACCCAAGGTCAGGTAAACGTTCAGCTAATCAAGTTAGCTATTTGTCAGCTCCTGAACGTAAACCTTTGACCTCCCCTGAGAGACTTCTCCCGCAGGAGCTGGGCTGGGGTCAATTGCCAAAGGAAAGAGCACAGTATCCCAGGGAGCGCTGTCTTCTGAACTTCACTAACTTGACTTGCCAGTTTTCACAAACTTAGAAGTCTGTCGCCTGACCTATTGACTTGGAGTTGCAACCCCCTGCATCTACACAAATCAGGAGAAGCCCCCAGTGTGATCTTCCCAACCTCCAAAATAACATGAGCCATTTCTGTGATGGTTTCTGAGTTTGGTGAGCTATTGCAGCAAATTACAGGACCCAAATGAGAGAGAGTACTGAGAACAGGAGGAGTACTGTGTATTGCAGATGATAGATGATAAAACAGTTTCCAAAGCTGGATATTTGGGGTATCTGTAACTAACTTCTGCCTCAGAAGAACCAGTTTTGTGTTGATTCCTTTAAAGCAAATTGATTCATTGAAGATGTCTAGTGAAATGATGGATCATTTAGTAAATTATACTATAGTACAATGTAGGAAATCACAAACATAGTCACAGTCAGAATCCCCCATCACCAACCTGGAAATTCAGAAGTTAACAATATATTTATAAAATGAAAAGACTGGTCTGACAAAAGAAATCACTTAGCTATGTAGATAAACAAATGTATGGGCAAAAAGTCCCCTGTTCCTTTATATGAGCTCATGGTTTCAGCCACTCTGTCAATCTCTCTCCTTGAGGGCCTTTCTCCTTTTTGCCCCCCTTCCACTGGACCAAATGTGATGTCCTCCAGGAACTGGTCTCTCCTAATAGGTCCAAAGTATGTAAGACTAAGTCTCACCATCCTTGCCTCTAATGAGCTCTCTGGCCACACTTCTTCCAAGACAGAGTGGTTGATGATTTTAACAGTTCATGGTATTTTCTACAGAACTCTACTTTGAACACCACAATGCAGTGCACTATTCTGCCTTGCCAGTGTGGGGAAGGGCATCCACATTATCAATCTAAGTGTGATTACAGCCCTTTGGGAAAACTATCTGAGATTAAATGCAACTGTGTATGAATTTGACATTGCAATCCTACAGTTGAAAATCTTTGTCATATAAACAGCCATCATAAAAGATTTATGTGGTGGTGGTCTTATGCACTGTTAAGTTCGCTTCGATTCATAATGATTTTATGTTTCCCAGAACAAAACATCACCAAAGTTTGCGGTGCCCCTCACAGTCATTACTATGTTTGACTCCATAGTTGTAGCCAATGAGTCAATCCATCTTGTTGAGGGCCTTTCTCTTTTTATGTTCTCTACCCAAAATAATGGTCTATCCTGATTACATGTCCAAAGAACATATGAAGATGTATGAAAGAGGATAGTTGTAAAACTTTGTTAGTATGAGAAATTCCCTGGTGATTTAGTCATTGAAGTACTTACCTGCTGGTGGAAAAGTTCACCATTCAAATCCACCAGCCATTCTACAGGCGTAAGGTATGGCAATCTGCTTCCCTTACTGTTATGGTCTTAGAAACCCTGTGAGGCAGGGTAAAGTCACTGTGAGTCCAAGTTCACTTGAAGACTGTGGATTTGGTTTGGATTTCAGTGTTAGTGATGCAGAATAAGAACAATAGCAATGGAATGTGCATCAAATGAGAAATAGTCAATTTGATTATAGTTTATCCAAATAATAGAATACTATGATTACAATAAAAACTATTATTTTTTTAAAAAGCAACAAAACTATGATTTATACTGTAACATTTGACTTACCAATTTTTTGAGGTGTTACTGAATGAGAAAAATCATATAGAAATGTGTGTATATAAAACTATCCTTTTAAAAATGACAAATAGAACCCTTATATGCATGTGTATATATGGTAAACCATAAACAATAAAACAAACTCAGTGTGGTCGAGTTAATTCTGACTTACAGTGACCATACAAGGTACAATTGCCTCTGTGGATTTCTGAGACTCAAAATCTTCAGGGGGGATAGAAAATCTTATCTTTCTCCAACAGAGTGAACCAGTGATTTCGAACAGCTGACTTTCCAATTAGCAGCCCAATGCATAGCCACTATGCCACAAGGACTCATACGTATATGATAGGTAATTAAATGATAGGAGCCTAGAAAGCAATTTAAAGAACCAAAGAAAGCTACATATAGCCACTGTAAAATAATGACAACCAGCTTAAATTTAGAGTCAAACTTTGTAGGTTCAGACAGTCGATGTACTGCTAAGTGTCTTACGCCAGTTACTTAATCTCTTTGTGCTTCTGTTACTCTACTTGTAAAATGGAGATGACACTGGTAGGGACTTCATGGGATCATTAGATGTGTGAATGCACATCAAATAGACAGTGTCCATATTATAATTTCATCAACTGTGGCAATTACATGATCTCCTGTCAATTTGTGAAGGGGTAGAGTTAAGCCTGTCATTCAGGTCGCAGCTTGATGGAACTTGATTTGGAGGTGCTAGGAGATAAATAGCTCACTGGAGGTCAGTTACACTCTCTGTGCCTTGCTTTTCTGCTGAAAACCTACATGGAACCAGGCTGATGGCAGCCAGAGCCTTGGAGATGGAGGAAACATGTGGAGACCCAAGTACGAACTAGGCTGCTTCTACTGCCACTTGATCCATAAGACTTTCTGCCCAATGACCTGTGATCTTGCATTCAGCATCATTGTATGTGCTGTGTGTCTCTGAAGGCGAATTTATAAACTGGTATCAGACATATGGACTGATATCAGGCTTACAGACTTGATCTAGACTTTTCTCGGATTGTAGAGTACTTTATTAATGGTGTTTGACAAAGTCAGACTCTGTAAGCCCCTTCTCTTCCTTCAGAGGCTCTAGATGTAAATTTAAGATGAGATATTCTCAGTGTGTTGGGGGATCAAATTGGGGGCAAAGATTCCCCAGCAGCTGAGCGCTTCTCTTCCTCTAGTGCTGTCGCTGGGTCTGGTGGTAATCCAGGGGGACTCTAACTCCTTGGAGGCCATGTGGACCATAATGTCCACCACCCTGTTGCTGTAGCCAAATTCATTGTCATACCAAGAAATGAGCTTGATAAAATGGACGTTGAGGGTAATGCCTGCCCCAGTATCAAAGGTAGAAGGAAGAATGGGTGTCACTGTTGAAGTCACAGGAGACAACCTGATCCTCAATGTAGGCCAGACTGCCTTTTAGGGGACCTGCTTCAACATCTTCTCGATGTCATCATACTTGGCAGCTTTTTCCAGTGAGATCCAAAACAAACACAAACACATTGGGAGTGGGGACACAGAAGGTTATGTCAGTGAGCTTCCCATTCAGTTCCAGAATAATCTTGTCCACAGTCTTGGCAGTGCCACTAGATGCAGTGCTGATGTTCTGGGCATCCCCATGGCTGTCACTCCAGAATTTCCCAGAGGGGCCGTCCATAGTCTTCTGGGTGGCAGTGATGATATGGACTGTGGTCATGAGTTCTTCTACAATGCCAAAGTTGTCATAGATGATCTTGACCCGGGGAGCCAGGCATTTGATGGTGCAGAAGACATTGCTGACAATTTTGAGGGAGTTGTCATACTTCTCAGGGTTCACACCCATTAAAGATGTGGACATAGATAGAAGGGACAGAGATGATCACCCTTTGGGCACCTCCCTTCAAATGATCCCCAGTCTTCTTCTCTAGGTTTGTGAAGACACCAATGGACTCTACAACATACTTGACACAAGACTCATCTTACTTGATGCTGACAGGATCTCACTCCTGGAAGATATGGACTTCCCTTTGATGGTAAGTTTCCTGTGCTCAGCCTGAGAGTGCCACTGAAGTTGCCATGGGTGGAGTCAAACTAGAACATGCAGACCATGTAGTTTAGGTGAGTGAAGGAGTCACTGATGGCAACATGGTCACTTTGCCAGAGTCGAAAGCAGCCGTGGCGAGTAGGAGCCCAATGTGGTCAAATCCATTTACTCCAGCCTTCACTGTCTTGTCACAGCAAAGTGGCTGGGATTACATGGGAACGGGAAGAGGTGGCTGCCTGTCCCATGAGGAGGAGCACAGTCTATAATTGCTCTTTTAGATAAAGTTCATCCTTATACATCTTTGAATGTCTATGAATTTATTTCTCTAGTCTACCTGAACTAACACATTATGGTGCCTTGGGAGTGGGGTACTAGAGAAACCAATCCTGAAGATGAAATACGGATGTTTGTTTGACCTCTGTCTCATGGGAGTTTCTTCTTCCTTGGTTAGCCAGAGGTCAGATAATGACCATGCAGTATACTGGATTGTTTTCTGGAAAGAATATGGAAAGTTAAAATTTTGATTCTTTTGTTTGATTGGGTTTTTGTTATTTATGTTTTAAATGGTGAAAATGAATGTGATTAATGTGTATTTTGAGCTCAGGGGAAAAAATCAACACTTGAATTTCTCAGAGACAAGGTTGCTTAGGGAAAATTGGTTGACACAGGTCAAAATGGCTGACAGACAGCCTGGCTCTGGCTTGATTCAGTCAAAGGCCTAAGGTCATGCTTCATATCAATGTGATAGGTTAGATAAGAAATAAGATAAGATAGCTAAGGATTTAACTTGACTATTTTAAAAATTGAGTTTAGGATCTGATTCTACTTTTCTTCTATTGATTTATCTGCTTATTGTTGTTGATACAACAATTGCTAGAAATGATTATTGGGAAGTATGAGAATAGAGAATTTGTAAGTCCACTTGCCTTCAAACATTAATTTGATTATTTAAATGGGTTAGACCATGCCTGCAAAGAAGGCTCTGAAAAGCTAAGCCCCACCCAGAGTCTTGAGTGCTCAGGACGTTCAAAAATGAAGAGCCTTGCCTATAGGACAGTTGACAGACTCAAGAAAAATGGAACCCCTTTTCCTTTTTGAATTTTGAAGTAGTGGTTTGTGCCTGAAGCTGGAAAAAATATGGACCACTGAATAAAACCCCTCTCTAGAACTGAACTCTAAAGGAAGCCTGTGGGCAGGCTGAAATGCTTGCTAGGTGACCACCTGGATCCACTTGTTGTTAAGTGAAAGTGGGAGAAATGCAGCAATAAAGAGCTGGGTTGAGTGTGGCCACCGACTCCCATGGAGCTGGTTCATAGGGACTAGAGGGGAAAATGAGAGCAGGTTGACTGATGTGAAGCTCATGACTTAGCACAAGGGCCCTAGGGTTGTTGAGAATTTAATGGGGACCATGGACTGAAGACAAGATAGCCAAAGGGCATTCAGATGAGGATAAGTGAGAAAGTCCACATTGAGTTGATCACAACCTGGTCAGATAGAAGATATTTGAAGCTGTGAACTGGTGCCTATTGCTGCAGACTATGGATGGCCTGTCTTGATTCAACTTTGCTTATGGATGCAGACTCACAAGGCTCTTATTCAAATGAAGATTCTTCACATCGAAGGACAGGTTTGTCACCTCATAGCACTGGGTTAATGTAAGTGAGCAGTATAGAAATCAGACACCAAAAATGGGAATGTTATTATTATGAAGTGACTAGCTAACAAATGTTCGTGAGTAGAGGAATATAGTCATATGATTATAGGACTAAGGTATAGGTGTTACTTAACTGCAATTGTTAGTGATAGAATATTGTCCTGTAGTTCACTTCTGGAATATTATGTTTAAATGAGGCTTTGGAACTTATTGAATTGTTATGCATTTTAGTTTTATCCTGTTATGTACAGATATGATTTTATTATTGTTTTGTTAAAAATTATGTATGGCTAACGAGTTTTATAAAAATATCAAATTGACAAGGGTGGTCTGTGGCAGTTACATAATCTCCTGTTAACTTGTGAAGAGGTGAACTTTAGCCTGTTAATCAGGTTGCAACTTGCTGACCTCACATTTGGAGGCACTACAGAGGTAAATAGCTCACTGGAGAATGGATACACTCTCTGTTTGCTTTGTCTTCTAGCTGACAAGCCACATAGCAGCCAAAGTCTTAGAACTGGAGGAGTCACCTGGAGAACCATGCCAGTGCCAAGATGCTTCTACTGCCACTGGATCCACAAGACTTCTATCTGTGATTTTTCTGCATGCAGCACCATCACATGTGTTGCATGAGTCTGAAGAGGAATTTATAGACTGGTATCATACATATGGGCTAATTAATATCAGACTTATGAACTTGATCTGGACTGGGCTGGCATGTTTTAACAACATACTAACTCCATGGGTCCCTTTTACATAAAATTCTTTCTTATACACATATGCGTGTCTATGAATTTTTTTCTCTAGTCTACCTGGACTAACACATCAACCAGACCCAATGTTGTTGAGTCTATTTCAACTCACAGTGATTTTATAGGACAGAGTAGTTCTTTCTCCACAAGATTTTCAAGACTGTAAATTATTGCAGAAGCAAATTTCATATCCTTTCCCAGTAACTCATTATCAAATATCAGCTATATTATTATCATTATACCTCAAAGAACATTCATAAGTTAATTGATACCACATAAATAAATTTCTAGCCTAAAGAAAAATTCAGGGGAAGGGGGAGGGAATATTGGTGAGCAATCAATGAATGCTGGTGGGGAGAGAGCATTAGAACTTATTGTGATGATTTATATATATCATTTTAAAAGCAATTAAAATATGGAAGCATATGATATGTGAATATTCTATCAAGACAACACTAAAAAATACCAGAACCAAACTTGACCTATGGTTACCGTAGTTGAAAGAGGAAGAGATTGTTCATTGCTTAGGGGACATTAAGCTCATTATGATAGTGGTGGAACAACTTGGAGAGGGATAACAACATGGTTGTATAACACAAAGTTTATAATCAATGGCACTGGATTATACATATAGAAGCTGTGGAATTAGAGAATGCTTTGTTGTGTATATTTTTTGGAAAATATACAAGAATAAAAGTGAGTTTGAAGAAAAGAAAATGTTCTAAAATTGTGGTAAAGATTGCACAACTCTTCCCAATATGGTTGAACTATTGAATTGTATGATATGTGGATGAAATGCCAATGAAAAAAGAAATTGTCACAGTAGAACTGGGCCACAGTTAGATAATAATCATTTTACATTGTTCAACCAACCATCCATGTCCCATGCATTTCAAAAGAAGACAGACACAATGACAAAAAGATATATTCCATATGGGCATATTCCAAACATTCTCCATTTCCACAACTTCTATATGTATAATTTAGAATATAGAATTTCCATAGTCAACATTTATTAATATGGAATAGCTGATATATCTATGTATTTCATTTTCCACATCACTACCCTGGTGGGAAGTGGAAGACCAGCCTTGCTCCTGGAGAGTTGCTGCAGGATTTGAACTGTCAACCCTGTGGACCACAGTCCCTTTGCATCACAAGCACTACATCACCAGGGCTCAGAAAATATTTATGTACTTTTAAACAGGTATTGACATATGTTGCATGCAATTCTCTGTTTCTAACATATTAAAAACAGTTGCATAATCATCACCACAATCAATTGTAGAAAATTTTATTCATTTTTGCTCTCATTATTATTAGTTCTCTTTTTCCTCTCAACTTTTGAAGAAATTATTAATCTAGTTACTGTTTCTATATATTTATTTATTCTGGATTTCATGTAAAGAAATTTTTAAAAAAACCAACAATAGGGCTGAGCCCCGGTGGTGTAAGTGGTTGAGTGCAGGACTGCGGACTGCGGGCTTGGCAGTTCAAATCCAGCGGTGGCTCTCAGGAGGCACACTGGGTAGCTCTGACGCCCAGCAGAGGGCAGTGAAGCGCACAAAACCAAAAAAAGAAAAAAGAAGCCAACAATAAAACATAGACCTCATCTAAAAGCAAGCAGAAAACAATAAAAACCAGAAAAAATTAAAAATGGATCAAAAGGGGAACCAAATGATAAGATGTTAAATTTCTACCTAATTATTTCTGCATAAATTTACTTTTTGATGCACTGTGTCTGTGGCCAAGGGTTTTCACATCCCTGGTCAATGGTCTCAGGAAATGAAGGCTTAATGCCAGTGGTGTCTCTGCAAGTGAATTTTGTGCTTTCACTGTCTTCCATAAAAACAAACAAGCAAACAAATAAAAAACAAAAACCCCTCACTGCCATTGAGTCCATGCTGACTCATAGCAACCGCATAGGACAGGAAAGAATTGGGTCTGTGAGTTTCTGAGACTATGGCTCTTCCTGGGAGCACAAAGAACCATTCTTCTTCCACTGTCTGGTGGTTTTGAACTGCTGACCTTGCAGTCAGCAGCCCAGCGAACTAGGTACTTAGAATTTAAGCCCTAATACCCTTCCCTCCTCTGATCTTGGGTTTTATTATTTACAATCCTTGTATTAAACAGGCTGGTGTGCTTCTTCTGAGTGTGCTTAGCTGGCCCCGTACTTGGATGGCTGCTTGTTTTAAGACAAGTTTTTAAGATCCCAGACACGATTCTTTTTGAGGGGGCATCAGCTGATTCTTTTCACCACGCGTTGCTTTAGCAACCACATCTTCAGTGATTCCTTCATGGACGAGTATTGAACAGGGCTGCATCATAAGAACCGATTGTTCGGTTGAGCCCCAGTGGCGTAGTGATTGAGTGGGACTGCGGCCCGGCCCACTGGCTTGGCAGTTCATATCCAGCAGCGGTTCTCCAGGAGCAAGGCTGGGCCTCCTACTCCCACCAGAGGGCAGTGCTGTCTAAAATAAAAAAAAAAGAACTGATTGTTCTTAGGTTAAGGTTTATGGATAAACTGGTGCACATTGCATTATGCAATCTGTATACTCAGCTTAGGAGGTTAATATTATTATGACCCTATTCTATATATGGGGTATGTTAGTTTCAGAGCAGTTAAATAGCTTTCTTGAATTCATGTAACCAATAAGTAAATGAGTGTGCTCAGACTCAAATCCAGACATTCAGGCATCAAATTTTAATGCTTACTCATAACACCTAACTCACCAATAGAAGCATTATAGAAAAATGAAAAGACTGAAGTAGAAAAGCATTCTAACATAATTTTCAGGCGGGAAATGGAGTTTCCAACTTCGTCTTACCTGAAATGAAGACCTCAGAGGAGTAGATGGGGATAAGAGGAGAAACAGAACAGTGATTGCTTAAGATGTATTTACAAGTTGTTTCATACACCTTCCTTCAAGAAGTGGAACCTCATTCCTCTTCCCCTGTGTGTGGTTTGAAATGTGGTCTGACTTCAACTGCTGATTTCTAACAAATGAGCAGCATGGTAGCATCTGGATTTGAAGACTGCCTGTAAAAGCTGCCGGGCCTCTTTCCTTGTGCTCTTTCTCTTTTGGATCAGTTATTCTGGGAACAGCTACCTGCCATGTTATGAGAATACTTAGGAATTTTAAGAAGAGGCTCACAAGGCGAAGAGCATAATCTTCTTCCCAACATTCAGCACTAACTTTCCAAATAGGCAAGTTATCTTGGGGATATGTTTCCCAGCCTTAGTCACACTGTAGATTGCAGCCCCAGTGATGCCTTGACTGCTAGGAAAAGTAAAATAAAGAACAAATAAATATGCCTTAAAAAAAGAAAAAAGTTGAGTTAAAGTCACCCAGCTGAACTGCTCTCAAATCCTTGACAAACTGAAGCTATGTAAAATAACATATGATCATGGCTAAAATCATTAAGTTTTGCTCTGCAGCAATAGATAACTAATACAAGAATTTGTATTAGTTAAAAAGAGATCTGGTTCTCAACATTTTCTGTTTTTAGATTTTTTTTCATATTGAAGTTTATCTCGGATGCATTTTGTCATTGGAAGTGACGTCCTTGAATTTTTTATATGTTTTTTTAATCAGCATATGAAACCCATGATTGATGAACTGAGACAGCAAATAGAATAAGACTTGCTGGGGGTTGTTGGTGGGGAGCTGATGTCAAGGAAGTCAAGAAAAAAGTTAATGTTTTGGAACTGAGTTTTGTAGCCTCTATACAATACTGCTTGATATTGTACAATACTGCTTGATTGAACTATGGAATGATATAGTATCTGTTTTAGCTCCCAATAAAATGGTTTTGGAAAAAAGAAAGTGTTAGTACAAACGAGGATGCCAAAATGCTTTCAGAAAGTCAGTGAGGCTCAGCTAGGGCATAGGGGCTATGTAGTAAGCAACTGATTTCTTGTTTGGGTTAGGAATCAGTAGGCAATTATTTATGTTGAAAATACTGTGAGTCAATTTCACAGGTCATTGGTATAGCTGTTTGTCACATTCTTTTCTGGTTGCATGTTATGAATCATCTAACAAGAGTTGTTTTTTCTCCAGTCTAGAAACAGAATTACAGACCATGTTAGGTATTTTCTCTTCTCATTTCTCCATCACTCTAGTCAGTGATCAGCCTAGCATAAGTTCCTTAACCTGCATCCATACATTTTCTACAACTCTATCCAAAGCAAACTATAAAGGATCACACTTTCAAGAACTAGCAAGTAGTTGAATTACTCTAAGAAAAAGATAGGTATGATAAAACTTCCTGATCTTCTTCCATTTAAATAGTCTAATTCATCGACATCTGAGGAGAAATGGCAATGACTGCTAATGTGTATACAGATTCCTTGTGGCATTTCTGATCATTGTGGTGATGAAGGCCCAGCTCTGTAAAATATGTAATCCTCATCAAATTATGAACTTTAAATGCATGAATTGTATGGCACATTAATTTTATATATATAAAGTTGATATGAAGAATGAGGAAGAAGAAGAGGAGAAAAGGCAAAGATGAGGTCAAAAGGACACAACCTTGACTTCCCAGGGATCAAAAACCCAGCTCTGACTTTCAGTGACTTTATTGTTGATCTGCAGAGGCAGTTTTTGAAAATGTACTCTTAATTGCAGTAAAGGTTGAGTTAACCTTATTTATAGCCCCAGGAAACAAATATTTAGACACCTGAGTGCTGCTATGTATTGTTTAAGGGTGAGAAAGAAATGAACATTTACACAGTGACTGTCATTCATCAGGCACTTTGGCATGGATTAGTCATATAATTGGTGTAAAAGCCTATGAAATAGGTACCATATTATTATTCCCACTTTAAAGCTGAGAAAACTGGAGCTTATAAAAGTTTGGTGTCTGATGATAATTTTAGTGTTCTTACAAAATCATAAAGGTAACATGCAATTTGTTTAACTATCACATTTGGCTATCTTTAACAGCACTGCTATATTTTGGTAACTAAAAAAAAAAATCTCACTCAAGGCCAGCAAACAACAGAATTGTATATAACTGGATATATTGAATGGTGTAAGATGTGGCAAAAAATAATTAAATAAATAAGTATTCCTGAGGGTGGGGCAGGAGGGGATGGGGGATGGTAGGTATCAAGTAGCTCAAGAAGAAAAAAAATATTTTGAGACTGACTGTGGTAGCAATTCTACAATATTGCTTGATATGATTGACCTTTATGTTATGATATCTGTAAAAGCTACCAATGAGATGAGTAAAAATAAATAAATAATTAAAATCTCTTTTTATGCCAAATAATTAGCCTGCTGCCTGATCACATGGATGTTGACCTTTGGTTATTAAAATTCTAAGTTTGGAATGCTAATTTATATGTGCATACAGATATATGAGCCTACTTCTTATTACCCATTTTGACTTATGGTGATCTGATAGGACAGAGCTCAATTGGTTCTAAGAATTTCCAAAGCTGTGTTTTTATGTAAGCAAATTGCTACATCCTTTTCTCATCTCAGGATATCTTTATCCTGAGAGCGGCTGGTGGGTTCAAGCCACTAACCTTTCAGTGGGCTGTTGAATACTCTACCACAGCATCAGTAGAGCTTCTTTTTTTTTTTTTTTAATAGGCATCACTGCCCTCAGGTGGTGGGAGTAGGAGGCCCACCCAGCCTTTGCTCTTGGGAGCGGGAATTGAACCTCCATCCCAGTGGGCCGCAGTCCCGCGCGCAACCACTACGCCACCGGGGCTCAGCCCCAGTAGAGCTTCTTAAAGCCTACAGAGTAAGATCTAAATAAATGTTACTAATGCCCTTACATTTGCATCATATGCATTTGATAGCTACACATTCAAAGAAGAATTGGTGCATTTAAATTATGTTGCTGGTAAAGAATATTGAAAATAACATGGGCTGTCAAAACACTTTGATTGGTATTTCATCAATTCCTGGAACCTTGCTTTTGGCTAATACTTTCAGTGCAACCTGAACTTCTTCCTTCAGGATGATTGGTTCTTGCTCAAGTGCTACCTCTTAAAATGGTGGAATGTTGACAAACCCTTTTTTTGGTACAATGACTCTGTGTATTCTTTCCACTTTCTTTTGATGCTTCCTGCATTATTCAATATTTTGCCTATAGAATTTTTCAGCATTGCAACCCAAGGATTGAATTTTTTTTGAGTTCTTTCAGTTGAAGATAAGCTATGTTCTTCCTTTTTTGTTTTCTAACGCTAGGTCTTTGCACATTTCATTGTTATATTTCCTCTGTCTTCTCTAGTTGCCCTTCGAAAATTTGCTCACCAATGGTCTGTCAGGTTTTTATACTGTGGTGGATTGTGTATTGCTGTCTTGCTGGAAGGTATGTCTCTGCTATTTCAAATGACAGCAGGATCACCCAAAGTGAACAGGTTTCAGTGGAATTTCCAAACTCAGAACAGACTATGAATAAGGACTGCCCACTTTGGAGGAAGTACCCCCTGAAAGCCTTATACATAGTTTTGAAGCATTGTCAAACACTGAAGGGCTAATGAATGGAAGCAGACCTATGTGGGAGTTAGTGCCAGTAGATGGGTCCCTTGGGTCAGAAGGCCTGAGAAATGTGTCTGTAAAGGAGCTGCCTTCTCAGAGTAAAGTCAATCACAGTGAGGTGGATGGAGAAAATGAATGGGGAGAGGGAAGCCTGCAGGATCTTCATTTGCTGATGGGGCTCAACCCAAGTTAAAAAGAAACAGCTGCAAGCATCCAGTAATGGGAATTTGGAATGTAGGAAGTCTGAATTTTAGAAAATTGAAAGTCATCAAAAATGAAATGGAATACATAAAAATTGATAGCCTCAGAGTTATTAAGCTGAAATGGATTAGTATTGGCCTTTTGGAATTGGAAAAATCATATGGTTTACTATGCTATGTGTGTTAGTCTGGGTAGACTAGAGAAACAAATTCATAGAAACTCATATGAGTATAAGGAAGATTTATATACAACAGCAGTTAGATATTGGCAAAACATCTTAGGCCAGTCCAGATCAAGTCAGTAAGTCCTATATAATCCCATATGTCTGATATCAATCTATAACGTTCTCTTCAGGTTCATGAAACACATGCAATGACACTGAATGTAGGAAGATCACAGGCCAGTGGGAAGAAAGTCTTTGGGTCCAGTAGCATTGTTTGTATCCCAGCACTGGCACTGGTCTCTACGTGACTGCAGAGCTGCATTAGGGTAAGTCCATGTGACTTCTCCTCAGGGATGTCTCACAAAAACAGCCTTATCAGTAGAATGTCTCACAGGGAAGGAGCTGAGAGAGAGAAGTGTCTTCCACCTCCAAGGAAGAAATGCAGGATTTCCCAGAATCCTCAGGAAAAGGCCATGCCCACACAGAGGCCTCATTGACTATGATCTGATTGACAGGCTAGACTCAACCCCTACACCCTTAATTCTCAAACTGACAAATGATTATATAGCTACCACACCGGGAATGACAT
Organism: Nesogale talazaci; assembly: GCA_004026705.1. Taxonomy (NCBI): domain Eukaryota; kingdom Metazoa; phylum Chordata; class Mammalia; order Afrosoricida; family Tenrecidae; genus Nesogale; species Nesogale talazaci. The sequence continues at coordinate 24,646 of PVJH01016884.1, read as the reverse complement.
AATCATGAGTAACAGCATAGTCAAAAAGGACATTTCAGTTATGAAGTACAGTTTATGATAGGATTATATTGATCTATCTTCAAAGAAATCCAAGTAATAAAAATATTATTCAAATTTATGCATCAACCACAGAACCTAGTGATGAAGAAATTGGATTCTACCAATGTCTCCAATATGAAATCAATTAAACATGCAATCAAGATGCATTGATAATTATTGATTATTGGCATACCAAAGTTGGAAACAAAAGAAAAAAGGAATGGTAATTGGAAAATACGGCCTTGGGACTAGACATGAAGCTGGAGATCACATGGTAGAGTTTTGCAAGACCAACAAGATGCTCATATCTTTTTTCAACAATACTTTAGACAGCTACATATATGGCCTTCTCCAAATGGAATACACAGAATTCAAATAGACTGCATCCATAAGGAGACATGATGAAGAAGCTAGATATTTACAGCTAAAAGTAGGCCAAAGGCTGGCTACAGAACTAAACACCACACATAAGCAAATATGGTGAAGAAACCTGACAGTGCCCAGCTGTCAAAAGATATAGCATCTGGTGTCTTAAAGGCTTGAAGAAAAACAAGTAGCCACCTAGCTCAAAAGTAACAAAGTCCACATGGAAGAAGCATACCAGTCTGTGTGATCACAAGGTGTCCGAGGGGTCAAGTACCAGGCATCAAGGAATTAAAATTTTTATTAGTGTAAATGAGGGGGGAGTGCAATTTGTAGGCAATGGACTTCTCCTTACAGAGGGGTAGTAGGGAGGAGATAAACTAGTTAGGCTCTAGTGTAGCAATGATGAAACATACAACTTTTCTCTAGTTTTTCAATGCTTCCTCCTTCCCACTGTCATGATCCTAATTCTATCTTACAAGTTTGGCTAGACCAGAGGATGTACACTAACAGATAGGAGACATAGGTAATCTAGGACAGATGATCACTTCAGGATCAGTGTAGAGAGTGGCAGTATTGGGAGGGTGGAGGGAAGGTGGAGAAGGGGGAACCAATTACGGAGATCTACATATAACTTCTTCTATGGGGTACAGACAGTGGGAAGGTGGGTGAAGGGAGTCATCGGGCAGTGTACAATATGATAAAATAATAATAATTTATAAATTATCAAGGGTTTATGGGGGGATTTATGGGGAGGGAGGGGAAAATGGGGAGCAGATGCCAAGGGTTTAGATGGAAAGTAAATGTGAGAATCACGAGGGCAGTGGATGTACAGATGTGCTTGACACACAATGGACCTATGTATGGATTGTGATAAAAGTTGCATGAGTCCCCCAAAAAATGATTAATAAAAAAGAACTGACCATCAATTGCTCATATGTAAATTCAGGTTGTAGCTGAATTAAAACCAGTTCTGGAGAACCCAAAATACAGTCTTGAGTCTATCCCACTTGAATTGTAAGAACATCTCAAAACTAGATTTGACTAAAGATTAAAGACATGATGACTTGTGGTAGGACATCAAGAGTATCACTCCAGAAGACAGCAAAAGGTCCTAAAAAGACAGGTAAGTGGCATAGTGGTTGTGTGCAGGACTGCGGCTCACTGGGTTGGCAGTTCAAATCCAGCAGCAGCTCTCCAGAAACAAGGCTGGGCCTCCAACTCTCCCCAGAGAATAGTGATGGTCCCCCCGCAAAAAAAAGACAAGAAAAATCAAAGGGGATGTCAGAAGAGACTTTGAAACTTGCTCTTAATCACAGAGTAGCTAATCACTTCACAAGTATGTGAAGGCTGGACATAAAATAAGAAAGTGCAATAAAGAATTGATTTGATAGTGTAAAATATAGTAAGTAACATGGACTGCCAAAAGAACAAAAAAATCTGTCTTGGAAGAAAGAGAGTAGTATGCTATTTAGAAACAAGGATGGCAAGACTTGGTCACATAATTTGGACATATTAGCAGGAGAGATCAGTATTGACAATGACTGGAACAATAGCCTCAAACATAACAACTCTGTGAGTGCTCAAGAGAAGGCAACAGTTTCTTCTTTGATGCATAGGGCCAACACCTAACACCATTTTCACATTGTCTAGGGTTGCAATAACTCTAACCATATCCTCTTTTTTCCTCCCACTTGCAGAGTACCACCTTCAAAAAACTTCCACTTTCATTTGCGTTCACAGGTTGAGGTTGCCAAAGGATAGTCTCTTGATCAAGATATAAAACAAGGAACTCCTTTTCATAGGAACTCCTATGAAAGCCATAGTCCTTAGACATGCAGCCCTTGTTTATAGCAAAGCTTTGTGTGTCTCCTGAACAGAAGTCATCAATCCAAACTTTCACGCAGATGTTAGGCTTTTCCAAGTTGAAGATTTCCCCAGAAACTACAGTAGCATTTACAGAGTGTTCATTACATACCACTCTCTGTTTTTATCTTTTACAGTTAGCCATCACTTCATCTTCATAACAGACATATATGAAAATGACCACAAATTGATAAGGAAACTGAGGCACAGGAACAGGCAAGTCCTGCTTTGAACCCTAGCCGACTGACCCCAGTGTCTTCCTCATAGCTACAGAGGCACCTGCTGTTTAAGACAATGACTTTATGATACTAGATCCAGATCTGATCTGATACTAATATTGGAAACAGTTTAAGTCATATGAGGATCTTATTTATAAGTCATTGAGTAAAGCCACATAAAGGTCATTTAAAGATTTTTCTCTATCAGAATGTAGAAATCAACTGTTCAGCTATATTTTGCATTTTGGTGATCAATAGCTGGTGATTTTTATTAGATTAACTGTCGATATCATTTTACATTGCTTATTGTATATCTATAATCTTAAGTATAATCAGTTGCTAAGTTCACTTTCTTCTTGACCGATGGAGCTGATAGGGTGCTTGATTCTGATGTTTTTGCTTTTAGGTGCTGGCTTATTTTTTCTGGAAACATTCACCTCACTTAAAATTCCTTATGTATACTACATTCTGCTTATATAGATAGGAAAAAAAGCATATGTGTACTTTATAAATCGACACATCCTTAAGAGATAAACAGAAGAACCATCATTAACATGTCCCATTTATATTAAAATCAGTAAATGAAACATCTATAATGTCGATATATATAGAAATACCTCTTTCACAGAGTTCATTAATTAAAAAAATTAATTGGGAGCTAATACATACATTATTCTGTAGTTTAATCATGCCAAGCTATGTTGTACAATTGCTGGCACAGTTTCCAAACATTCTTTTTCTTCCTGGAATCCTTGACAAAGTCTCCCTTTTACACCGCACCACCACTTTATATCCCCCCCACTCCATTCTTATTTTTTTTTAGCATCGTTACAGAATTCATGAGTTTTCACATTCAATTTATGCAAAGTAATAATAATATCTTAGGCTGGTTTTTCTAGGACAGTGGCTCTTCACTTGGGGGTCAAATGACCGTTTCATAGCAATCACCTGATTCATAACAGTAGCAAAATTACAGTTATGAAGTAACAACAAAAAGAATTTTATGGTTGGGTGTCAACACCATAAGAAATGGTATTAGCTGAGCCCCGGTGGCATAGTGATTGTGCGTGGGACTGCGGTCCACTGGGATGGAGGTTCAATTCCAGCTCCACAGAGCAAAGGTCGGTCCTCCTACTCCCACCACCTGAGGGCAGTGATGCCCCCCCCAAAACAAAAACAAAAACAAAGAAATGGTATTAAATGTCACATATTAGGAAGGTTGAGAACTACTCATCTAGGAGAAAAATAAAAAGGTGAGATACGTATATATATATATGTATATATATGTACATCCGTCTCTTGCCATCAAACTGCTTGCAACTCAAAGCAACCCTATGTAAACCTCAGTTGCTTTAAATCCTTTTTAGGTAAAATTGGTGCCTTCATCCTAATTTGGGGAACTGGATGAGATAGCACATGGAAATCGATGTACAAAAGGTGTGTTAGGTCATTGTGATAATTAGGGGTTATGCCAGCTAGATACTCCTGGATATGGATAGGGAAAAGGCCTAGTCTATCAACCAGGTGGAAGCCTGATGACATTTTCTGCATGTTATATCCTGTTTTGTATAAGCTAGAGATACTGTGAACCTTCTGTTTGTCCCACCACCCTGTTGTTTTCTGGAATTCTGTCTGCCTCCAAGGGTGGCCCTATGTAGACCGTTTGACCCTGGAAGCTCTTGGTGCCCCGCCATGTCGCCACCAACCTTGGATTCATGTGACTGTGCACCAACTGACCCGTGATCTTCCTGCATCCTGCTTTAGCCTTCTATCATCCCCCTACAGCTATGTTACGTGAGTCTGAAGAGGGACCATGTTGACATCAGACTTAGGGGCTAGGATAAATATTACCTTGTTTTATGGATCAGGAAAGAGGGGAGAGGTTGTTGAATCCCTGAAGGGGTCATTGTAATCCCAGCAGGCAACCTAGAGGGGTCAGATGCTCACTTGTTAGTTGCTGTCAAGGTGGTTCCGACTCGTAGCAACTCTACGGACGACAGAGTAAAGCACTGCTCGGGCCGATGCCATCCTAACCACTGCTGTTTTGTTTCAGCCCATTGAAGCAGCCAGGTAGCAAACCGTTCCATCAAGAGCCTCCCTCTTTCCATTGTCATTTCACTTTACCAGGAACGATGCTCAGGGCCAAGGACTGGTCCCTCCCGATAACATGTATGTGAGATGTTATGTGAGATGAAGTCTCTTCTTGCTAACTAAGAAGCATTCTGGCTTAAGCAGATTTGCTTATTCTTTTGTGAGGCGCAAGCTGAGCAAATTCAAACCATGGAAACCCACTTTCTCAGAGGGAAAGAAGATGAGGCTCTCTACTCCCGTAAAGGTTTCCAAGCTCAGAAACCCAGGGACACTTCTGCTCTGTCCTGTAGGGCTCCCGGAAGTCTGTGCTGGCTCAAAGGAGGTGAGCAGGGGAGGATAGCTTAGAAAGGACCAGTTGATAAAGCAGGGCACTATGTTTGGTAAAGTGGAGGAGCAGCACAAAGGAGGAAGGCCATTAGGGAGATGGGTTGGTACCGTGGCTACAACAATGGGTTCAAACACGAGAACATTTGTGAGGATCGCACAAGACAGGATAGCTTTTTTGTTCCATTGTGCACTCTGAGTATGAACCAACTCCATGAAACCTAACAACAACGACGATGACAACAACTACTACTTCAGCAACAACACCTGAGTACTTCAAACGCTATTAGTCTAACTGAAGAGCTGAAGAAATAAATGAAATCTATTTAATTTTAATTTACTTAAATTCATATCTAAATAGCCAACCATTTTAGTGTAATAGCAAGGAGAGAGTGTATCATACTTAGAAATTTGGGCTCTATCCTGGGAACAAAATTGGTGTTTGCCATTAATTTTCTGTATGACTTTGAGTAAACTACTTAACTTATCCCCACATTTTGACTGAATGGAAATACTGCTACAGATTAGTGCCACTCCAAGTGTGTCCATGGATCAGTGCCTGTCAGTGAACTGTTTGTCATCAGTCAGCATTTAGAAGCAATCTTTTAAAACCTTTTATAGAAAGCTGAGGGAGTAATTTTACATCTTTTGAATCTGATAGTAAATATAATGATAAAATAAGTTAAGTAAAATTTTGTATATTTGGATCTTTCATTTTTCTGTCATGTTTTGATTATTATATTTTACAAAAGTATTCACCTGCATATGTTCAGATTACTTGAGTGCACACATGCATAGGAAAGTGGTTTTTTCCCTTCTTTTTAGCCACATGTGGAAGTTACACAATCTGTTGTCAATTTGGGACTTGAGAGGACTAAGAGTGCAAAGGTGGAGTCTAGTCTGTCGATCAGATCATAATCAATGAGATCTCTGTGTGGGCATGGCCTTCTCCTGAGAATTCTAGGAACTCCAGTATTTCTTCCTCAAAGGTGGGAGATACTCTTTCTGTGCTCACTCCCTTGGAGACTCTACTGACAAGATTCCAGGCTCACTTGCTACAGATGGCACTGCTCTGACAGACCCACTGCCCTGAGAACTGGAGGAGCCCCGTGGAGACCCCAGTCAGGACTCAGTTGCTTACCACACCACTGGATCCAAAGACATCCTACTCACTGACTTGTGATGGTCATGCATTTGGTGTCATTGCACGTGTTTCATGAGTCCATGGAGGACTTTATAGAGTGATATCAGACATTTGAATTAATACCGGACTTAGGGACTTGTACAGGACTGGGTAGGGATGCTTTCTTTAAATAAAATTTGCTTTATATAAAACTTGCTTTATATAAAACTCTCTCTTATACACATATAAATTTCTAAGGATTTTTTTTCTCTAGTCTACTCAGGCTAACACACCACAGAAGGTTTGAGAAGCATTGTCAGCGATTCACTTTGAAAATAAAAGTAAAGGATATGGAAAGATGTCTAGTAGGTAGCAAGTTATTACAAAATGTTGTTTTTTAGATACCTTAAGGTGTTTTTTTTTTTTTATCACTGCCTCTGGTGGTCGTGGGCGCTACCCAGTGCTGCTCCTGAGAGCTACCATTGGATTTGAACCGCCAAACCCGCGGGCCTGCAGTCCCGCACTCAACCACTTACGCCACCGGGTCTCAGCCCGAGTTTTTTCTAATAATATATGCGGTACAACAGATACTGCTCAAGCCTGTGCCAACTTCACAATTGCTATTATGTTTGGACCCATTTTTGTTGGAATCTCTCTCAAAAAGGATCTTCCTCTTTTTTACTGAGCTTCTTCTTCTTTTTTGGGGGGGGGGGGGGGCATCACTGCCCTCTGGTGGTCTGACCTTCTTCTTTACCAAGCACAATTTCCTTTTCCAGGCACTGGTATGTCTTGAAAACATGTCTAAAGTACACAAGACAAAGTCTCATTGTTCTTGCTGTTAAGAAACCTTCTGGCTGTACTTCTTCCAAAATGATATGTTTGTTCATCTGGCAGCCTGAAGATCCAAAGAATACATTCCTCAGTGAATTTGGCCCTTATATTCAACTTTTAGACATACTCCTTTCTTTTCTTTTTAAAAAAATCATTTTATTGGAAGCTTGTACAACTCTTACCACAATCTATCCATCCATCCATCCATCCATCCATGCATCCATCGTGTCAAGCACATTTGTACATTTGTTGCCATCATCATTCTCAAAACATTTTCTTTCAACTTGAGCCCTTGGTATCAGCTTCTCATTTTTTCCCCTCCCTCCCTTTCTCCTTCACGAACCCTTGAGAGTTTATAAATTGCTATTTTTTCATGTCTTACACTGACTGCTGTTTCCTTTCATCCACTTTTCTGTAGTCCATACCCCAGGGAGAGGGTTATATGTAGATCATTGTGACCAATTTCCTCTTTCTCTCCCACTTTCTGCTTCACCTCCTTGTATCTTTACTGTCATTATTGGTCCTGAGGGGTTTATCTGTCCCGGATTCCCTGTGTTTCCAGCTCTGATCTCTACCAGTGTACATGCTCTGGTCTAGCTGGATTTGTAAGGTCAAATTGGGATCATGACAGTGGAGGTAAGGAAGCACTAAAGAACTAGAGGGGGGAAAAAAGAACTAGAGGAAAGTTGTATTTTTTTGGTGTTATACTGCACCCTGATGGGCTCACCTTCTCCCTGTGATAGACATAGCTCATTCAACCAGATCTCAAAATGACAAATCCTCATGGAAGTGAACTACAGAACTCGATGTGAATGGATATATTAGAATGACTAAGCTATTCCAATAAAATATTATCGAAAATATTATTATAGAATCAAAGCATTTTAGTAAACAAAAATATCAAAAGGTAAAGCTATTATTTCATGGCTTAACCTCCATCTGGTTGTATGCACATCTTCAGGTGGTCTTTATATCTAACTCTTGCCCAAAGAACACTGTGCCCTTCAATTTATATGACATAAAAACAGCAGTTTTGGCATCTTTCACATAGATCATGTTCCTTTTAAATCTTCATTGAGTTGGAAAGATAAGGAAGTGTGGAGGAGCAGATCAGGGCTGTAAGGAAGGAGGTGAAGTTTTTCAACAAAATCTGGCACCACAGCCCTTACCATTCTTGAAGAATGAGCAAGTATGTTTCCATGAGGAATAACACTTCCTCCGGCACAACTTTCTGGCCTTTTTCTCACCAATGCAGTCTTTAATTTTCTTTCTTTCTTTCTTTTTTTTTTTTTGTGGGGCATCACTGCTGTCCAGTGGTGGGAGTAGGAGGCCCAGCCCCACTGCTGGAATTGAACCTCCATCCCAGTGGGCCGCAGTCCCACGCACAACCACTACGCCACCGGGGCTCAGCCCTTTAATTTTCTTAAAATTTCTTTAAAATGAGCCCTGTGATCATTCAGTGTCCTTCAAGAAAATCTATCATGATTATACATATTGGATCTCCCTTGACAGTCTGCATAACCTGCTGAGTTGACTTCTCTACACTTGAATTTCAGTGACCCCTCAGAAGTCACTGTTTCCATTGGACTTTTTTTTTAAGTTGCATCGAGACAAAGACAAGTGAACTCCTGAGAGAACTAGTCTGCCATTAATCACTGATCAGAGGAACATGGATGAACAGAAACCTTAGTGGCAATGCTTTTTGGCTTACCTTTACATAAGCGAAACCTTTGGCACTGCAGAAGTAATTTAAAATAAAACACAAACGATGGACACATGTATGACAATTTTCTTTATATATATTACTGTACTGAGTTGATTCCAACTCATCATAATTGGACTAGTCCAGGTAGACTAGAGAAACAAATTCATAGACACTCAGTGTGTATAAGAAAGAGCTTACCAATAAAAGTAACTGTTCATTAAGAAAGTACCCTGACCCAGTCCGGATCAAGTCCATAAGTCTGATATTAGCCCCTATGTCCAATATCAATCTATAAAGTCCTCTTCTGACTCACAAAACACATGCAATGATGCTGAATGCAAGATCACAGGACAGTTGGTGGAGGTCTTGTGGTCTAGGGCCATTGTAAGCATCTCAGTGCTGGCAGAGGTCTCCATGTGGCTTTTCTAGTTCCTAGGACCTGGGGTTTATTAGAATGGTGCCAGGTGTCTTGTCAGTAGAGCATCTCTCAGGGAGTGAGTGTGAGAGAGTCTTTCCCACCTACAAAGAGGAAATCCAGGAATCCCCAGAATCTTCAGGTGAAGGCCATGCCCCCATATAGGTCTCATTGGCTATGATCCAATTGACAGACTAGATTCCATCCCATTGACTCTTAATCCTCAAATGGACACCAAATTATGTAACTACCACAGCAATCCTATAGTACAGGGTAGAACTGCCCCTGTGGGCTTCCAAGACTATAACTCTTTATTGGAGTAGACAGTATTGTCTTTCTTTTATGGAGTGGCTGGTGATTTCAAACTGCTGGCATTGTGATAAGTAGCCCAACATGCAGCCACTGTCACCAGCGCTCCTATTATGATTGTGATCTAAAAAGAATTCCATTTATAAAAGTTAACCTTTTCGGGTTAGGGAAAAAAAAAGTTAAACTTTACTTTTCCCAACAATCTTCTGTTGACTTGTCCTTTAGCTATGCTGTTGGCAGTTTTTCTTTTTAATAATACCTTTTATCAATCTCTATGTTCTTAAACTGTCTCAAAGGAATTGCTGCCTTTTCGAACTTGTGTAACTACTGGTTCTGGTTTCTTTGGCATCACCTCCCTTTCAGAATTTCCCCCCTCTTTCTCATTACCTAAGATTGATTTTGCTATATCACTAATAATTCCAATGATAAATTGTTCAGGTAAAGAAAAGTGCCTAGCATTGCCTATCAAAAAGGAAGTGAGCAAATGTGGGGGGAGTAGAAAATCTTTAAACCTAAGGCGATGGCTCTGAAAGAAGGAATCTGTTATCATGGTTTGTTATTTTCACATAAAACTAGACTCCTGGGAGTGCTCTCAGGCAAGGTTGAAGGAAATATCTCATTGTTCAGGCAGTTTTACCATCCATCCAACAAAACCATCCTTAAACCTGGCCCTACCAACACCGAGTGTAGAAAACATTGTAGATCACTATGATACAAACTTGAAATACAAACTACAGATAAGAAGAGAAAAAACAGTTGTGGGCCAAATTTGTGTAAATGCTTACATTAGAAACATTAATATAAACTGTAAGGAGAATTAAGTAATATGAAAAACCACTAATTCTAATTGCAGCACCAGTGACATCACTAGGGTTGGTATTACCCAGTGTGGGGACTCATAGCACCAGTCAATCCCACACACAAAGACCTCCTCCCATACCAGATGATACTAAATCCTTTTATTATAAATTTTATTTATATATTATAAATATTTATTATAAATTTTATTTATTATAAATAAATATTATAAATTTTTATAATTTTATTATAAATTTATATTTATTATAAATTTTAATCATAGACCGACATAATATGTAATCATACATAATATGATATGTATGATTCAATAATATAACAAGTAATACATAATATGTAATACATAATAATATACAATATAACACATAGATATTACAAAATCCTTTGTAACAAATTTTAATTATAGAACAACATAATATATCATATACATTGCTTAAATGTAACTTTTTTTTAGGGGGGGGGGCATCACTGCTCTCCGGTGGTGGGAGTAGGAGGCCCCGCCCCACTGCTGGAATTGAACCTCCGTCCCAGTGAGCCGCAGTCCCACGCACTACCACTACACCACCGGGGCTCAGCCCTAAATGTAATATTTCTTAAATTGTTTTGAAAAATATTCCTAAATTGAATTGCACACATTATTAGTAACTGAGTAAAAGCCTTTAAATGTTTTTTCTCCTTTCTTTTAATTATTACTCAGAATTGACTCGATGCAAATGAGTCATAAATCCAGTTTTTCTTTTCCTTTAGTTACTTTGTTCTCAAAAGTTATTGATACAGATTCACAAATACCACTTCCCATAACACTGAGGTAAAAGAAGAGACAGTTTGACAAGATTAGTAGCTATGAAGCATCTGCAGCAAGGACAGCAACAGCACATGTCTGTAGTGCCTGCAGACAAAACTGCAAGATCCAACGCCAATGTAATTGGGTCAGCTCTGTTGGGAACACGTTAGAAGGTTCAAAACATAAATTAGCCTAGGGCTCTAGCTCTGTCGGTATATAGCAGTAATGTAAATTTGGCTTCTGAAAAGTGTTTTTGCTGTTATAACTTAACTACAGGGATATTTCAAAATATATGTTTCTGCTGCAGAACTGCACAAGAATTTTACAGACATTCATTGTAGTATCATCTCCTTTGATGGTGTTTGTAATAATGTAATTTCATGTCAAATTCAATTACCCATCAGGTCACAGCCTGATGGTGCCTTCTTGTGGGGGGGGGGGGTCACTTTCTCATACGAAGGACCCTGGGACCCTCCCCCTTTTTTCTTTGCTTTCGTTTTCCTGCTGGCTGATTGTTTGCTGCCAGTGCCCTGGAGACAAAGTGCCCACTGCCATTGGATGCACAAGATTTTTGCACCCCCACCTTCCTGTGATATTTTTGCATTCTGAATGATTGCCTGTGGCTTCATGAGTCTGAAGAGGGACTTAATGCACCAACATGGGACTTATCTGCTGGACTGGGATTTTCTTGATATAGAACTAATTCTTCATAGAAAGTTCTCCTGTCCATACATGAGTGTCTCTCAGTTTGCTTCTCTAGTCACCCGGCCTAACACAGGGTTACCTCGTGTGGTCCATACCTCCCTACACCTCCATTGTTACCACTGGATTTATTATATCCACACAAATATGCCCATACCTTTGTTATATTTATACAACATACTGGTAAGATTTTTAATATTTTGTACAGTGTTTTTATACTTAATTTCATGTTGCAATACTATTCTTTCATTTAAACGAAGAAATAGATTCAGGATTAGATGCTTTGCCTAAGGCAACTGCAAATAGGTAAATTTCTTCTAAAATTCAGAAATGCAATTTGTGACAACCAGGCTTAATCCAAAAGTCAGTGTTTGGTGTTAGTGAACGCATAATTCAACAAAATCCTTATTAGCAAAAGTTGAAAGACATCGATTTGTCCCAAGGTCTCTCTTTCTGCTATTAAAGGCAAATCAAACATTTGGAAATCTAATCCTAGTGAGGAAAGTAAGGAATGTTAATGTGTAGGACCATAGGAAATCATCTAGCAAATATTATAGCTGGATTAAATACTATATTGGTAATACTGGTATATCTGCTGTTTGTCAATGAATTATCATTGCACATAGTTATAAAGATAATGAAAAATCACTACATACACCATTCCATCTAATCCACAATTAACAGGGCAGTTCTCTCTCCTCTCCTGCCTCCCACCGCCGCCCCCCACTGCGGATAATATGACTACTTTTTTCAGCCGTAGTGGTGTTTTTGCGAACCCTTCTTGCATGGGTCTCTAACAGCATCTCTCTTACCTCACTGCCATTATGAAGTAGTTTTGCAGTGGGCGGTATTGGCCCCACCCTTGGCAAGAGCCGAGTTTGATTGGACGTAACTGACCTGGATTGTTCAGCAATCCAGACTCAGCCAATCAGCACTCTCCGGGCCGTGGACACTGCTCACTGTGTCCAGGCCCAGCTCTGGACTTCTGTATCAGACCAGACTGGCAGGAGGAAGCACGTGGCCCTGTTTCCCGTGTGTCTCCCGACCTCCGACAGCCATCTTGGGTTTTTTTAATGGAAGCCGGCTTGAGGAGCACACATAGACATTCACGGAGAAACTGAGACGAACTCCGGAAGGAGCCATCCATGAAGATTTATTTCTGCACCTTTCCGTTATGTGAGTCAATAAATCCCTTTAAGGCAATTTCAGCAATGTTCCCGGTCCCATATAAATGAGGATAATCAAATAAACCTCAATAATACATCTACTCTTCGCCCTCATATTAGAATTCAAGGGCCTCATTTAAGAATTTCGTTGTGGTCAGATTAGGGTTATTACATTTATTTAGCTTTTCATCACTAAATTTTCTGATTTCATCACTGAGCCGTCTTCGTACATTAGGGGTACTTTGTGGTTGTAGATCCCAACTCGCTAATTACACTGTTTATTACTGATATTAGCACTCACTCTCTGCAAGCCAGTGTGGTTGGTAATGGGATTCAGCGGAATCCCGAGGAGGGAGGCAACGTCTGGAAGACACGCGAAACTTTTTATGAGTAATCCTTCTGAGGTCGAAGGTCACGCCTCCAAATCCTACCGCTGTGGAGTACAGATTTCCCAGGCTGTAAGTCTTTACAGGAGTAGACAGCGTTACTTTTCTCCCGCAAATGATTGGTGGGTTTGAGCTGCCCCACCTTGTTAGCAATCAGCTGTTCATGGCGACAGGGTAGCGACAGGGTAGCGCCACCGAAGTCCCTAAACCAGCTGGGGGTGGGGATGGGGTGGATAGGTGGGTCTTGAATAGATAAGGAGAGTGGGACTCCTGGTGAGAAGTTTCTAATTTTTTTTTCTGATGTCTTGGGCTATCAATTTTCAGAAGGATGTTTAAGATGCATAAAATACAGTACAAAAGAACCATATTGTATTGAATTACTCTCCGAATATATATATATATATCCATATATATATACACACACATATTTAAAAATTGTGATTAGTAGGTGTGGGTTTTTCTTGGCAAACATTTTTAAGAACAAGAGCTAACAGCAGGCATAATTCTTAATGTCGAAGTATTGATGGATGTAAATAATATTTTGAGCCATCCACAGCAACTCTAATGTGACATGAAAACATCTGTGGTTTCTTTTGGGTGCAAAGTCGCAGGTACTGCTAATACTATCGTGGTTTGTGGCTGTGATGGAAGGAGATGCTAAATTTTATTTAGAGGTTTATTTTGATGTAATTTCTTGGACCTCTGCGCTCTATGCCAGGTCAAAAATGCTTGCTCTAAGAAATAAAGTTGGAGCCATTCTTTGGCAGATTGAAGGGGCATTGCTTAGTTGGATGAAGTGGAATTTAGTTGTGGACATAAAGATCACTACGTGCAAAGGTGTGAGGTAGGAGAGGGTGGAGAAGCAGCTGCTAAGAAGTTGCTGTAATGAGAGCCAAGACTGAATTTGGCAATGTGGTAAGGTGGAACCCAGAAAGCCTGGCAAAATCTCTTATTTCAGATATGAGTTGATTGCTCCACATGGTGATTAAATGTAAGTCCTCCTTTCCTGGGATTTGACTCTGTGACAAACTTCTCTTATCATATGTGGTACATGTTTCTTATAATTGATTGCTCTTTATGATCTAGCTCCAGCTTTCCATTTTAGAGTCTCATTTGCTAGCTTTTTCCGTTTCTGATTTTCAAATGCTATGCTATTTACATCTACATATCTTCCCCAAACAGCATTTAATGTGCCAAATATACTGCTTGACTTAGGGTCCACAATAAATATTAGACACTGTGGAAGAACAAAATATTGTGTATGTGTTAATCATTCCTGCTTTCCAAGGAGGTTCGGCTGAGGCCCGGTGGCGTAGTGGTTGTGCGCAGGACTGCGGCCCACTGGGACGGAGGTTTAATTCCAGCAGTGGGGCTGGGCCTCCTACTCCCACCACGGGAGAGCAGTGATGCCAAAAAAAAAAAAATAAATAAGGAGGTACATTTGAGTGCTGATTTGATGTAGGAACATAACCCGCCCCCCCTCCCCAAGACTAAGAACAGAATGAAAGAACAAGTCAGAGAATTACTTGAATAGATTGGAGAAAAAAGAATGGAAATGAAGACCCGAGTGACAAGGGATGATGATGAGAGGCCAGTTCCCATAGCTTTTTATTTATTTATTTAGGGGATAAAGTTTAATAAGGAAGAGATTTGAGAGAAAGTGGTGTCTGAATAAATGAGACTTATGAGAGATAATTGGGTGAAGGCCTAGTGATGGCTGTAAACTGCTCTCCGCTCTCTCTCCACCATACCCTTGCAGCTTTACTTAGGGAAGACTTTATGGAGATCAGATTTATGTGCCTTCGGAAGGTAATACAGAATTGAGACTGGCCATCCTGTGGCCCAGAGGTAGTCCATCTAAACATTTGTCTTCCTGAGCGCCCTCTTACTTACATCTAACTAGGACATTTCCCAATATTCACTCCTTCGGCTACAATATCTGAGTGCCTTCTCTACCCCACGTCTCCTGGGCAGCCCATTGTTTTATCAGGTTAACTCATAAACCCTTCCATAGTGATGTTGGCACCCCAACACTAAACTAACCCCTCCCACATAGGGCGCACCCCCACCCCCCACTTTCTCTCTCTGTGTGTGATATCAAGTTGCCTCCATCCACTTGGTCCTGTTGGATGCCTTGGAATCAGGGCTGGTATTTGAATAAATCAGTATCTGCATGAAGTGGCTGCTTCGGGCTGTTTACTGGGGGAGTGTCCCTTGTTTACCAGTGACATCACATCCTGCATGGCTCGGCGTCGTTCAGCCCAGTGAGGTCTAGAAGCTGAAGGGTTGAAAAGCTGCCCGGAACAGCTCCGACGCAGGCCACGGCTTCGGACGGTCGGCAGGCAGCGCAGGTGCCGCGGAGGCTCGGGCCTCCGTCCGTCCGTCCCTGTCTCCGGGGCTGCGGGCGGAAGCACGTGGTCTGGGCGGGGCCGACGCTACTATCAGGGACCCGAAGGTGCGAGCGTGGGCGGCCCGGCCGCTCACCTATCGCGGTGTTTCTCCCGCTTCCCTCCCCAGGGAGCTCTCGCGAGCGGAGCCCGGAGAAGATGGCCGGGGCTCGTTCGTCGGTGTGAGCCGGGGGTGGCCGGGAGCGCCGCGAGTGCGGTCTGGGTGTCGCGGGCGCCCGCAGCTCCAGCCCCCCGGCCCTGGCGCGCGTCCCGCGGGGCCCCGGCGAGAGGCGGCCCTCCTCCCCCGGGACATGCGTGTGGCGCGGACGAGCGGGCATGCTGGGAGTTCAGGCTGCGCCCGAGCTCGCCGGCCGCCGCTCTGATCGCGCCGCGCCGCGGCCCCCCCAGCTCGGCCGCCGCCCGCGCTGAGCCCCCCGGAGACGGCCGGCGCCCGCGGCGGAGGCCATGACCGGAGAGAAGATCCGCTCGCTGCGGAGGGACCACAAGCCCAGCAAAGAGGAGGAGGGCGACCTGCTGGAGCCCGATGAGGAAGCGGCGGCTGCCCTCGGCGGGACCTTCACGGGGGGCCGGCTGGGCGGCGGCGGTGGCAAGGGCGGCAAAGCCTGTCACCGGCTCTTCAGTCACCACCACCACCGGCTGCAGCTGAAGGCAGCGTCGGCCGCCGCCAACCCCCCCGGCGCCCCGGCCGCGCCGCTGCACAATTCGCCCGCGACTCCCTGCTCGCCGCCGCCCGCCGCGCCCGCCGGCCCGGGTGCGTGCGCGGCGCTCGCCGACGGAGGCGGCTGCCCCGCGCACTACCCCGTGCACGAGTGCGTCTTCAAGGGGGATGTGCGGAGACTGTCCTCGCTCATCCGCACGCACAACATCGGCCAGAAAGATAATCACGGTGAGGAGCGCGCCCCACGCCACCTGCCCTCCCTCCCGCCCGCCCCCGGCGGCGGCCCCGCGCCGCGAGTCTCCCCGGGCCAGTGGCCGGGCCGGGCCAGCTCCCGGAGGGCAGTGTGGTGGTGGGCGCGGGGGTGGGGACAGCAGATGGGCGCCTTCTGGCCGACGTGGAAGTTTCTGGGGAGCAACTGTTTTATCTATCTTTGACACAGGCCTGCCGCGTACTCGGTCCTGACTCAGAAATGTTAGGAGGCCAGTTTTCCCAACCTAGCCGCCTTCCAGGGATCTGAAGGTGTTCATGGAAATTGCCCTCCTCCCGTCATTACTCAGGCCCCAGGTCCCAACTCGATTGCCACTGCTTGGGATTGCTACCTGCCACCAGCTGGTCTATGTCTTTATTTTCAGGAGACTTCGTTTGATACATCGTATCCACAATTTACACTTACAGCGAATTATAGTGTTGATTTCTGAAGGCCGTGCACTTTGGTGGTGATGTGTAGGACATCGAAAGTGGTTTCTGAGCCCTTTAATTTTTTTAACAACGATCTGACATTTCTGCTTATTTTGGTGGTTATTTGCTAGTAATATCTTAATGATTGACTAGAAATAGCAACTTCATAATAATTTCCTTATAGCCTGTGAAACAAAGTATATTATTTATTTTATTGAAGGAAGATTTTTACATTTTGCTTTAGCTTACCTCATCAGTGGCAATTTTTTCTGTTCTTACTTCTGGTAATGTGCTCAAGATGACCAGCAACACTAAATTTCTTAATGAAAAGTAATATTATTTTCATTTTCATTATTTAACAAGTCATTTAAAATTGAGTTGTTAGCAGGTGTTGTTGATAACTGCTTTTTTTTTTTTTTTTTTTTTGGCATCACTGCCTCTGGTGGTCGTGGACTCTACCCAGTGCTGCTCTGAGAGCCCCCGCTGCATTTGAACCGCCAAGCTCCCGCACTCAACCACATACGCCACCGGGGTTCAGCCCGATAACTGCTTTTTATACATTTATTTGTATTTTGTATTTTTATACATTTATTTATACATTTGTATACATTTATTTAAGTTCTGTGTTCAAAATGATATAAAACTCTGATGAAATAATTTCCTGTAGAATAAGTTCTTTAATTCCCTTGGATTGTAGGTTGTTATAAGAAAAATAGAATAGGGATTGAGATTTAAAAATTGCATAATGGTTATTGGCTATATAATTAACTGTACTAATTTTCTGGATTTATAGTATTTTTTTTTTGCTTTTTGGGCATCACTGCCCTCTGGTGGGAGTGGGAGGCCCAGTCTTGCTCCTGAGAGAGCTGCTGCTGGATTTGAACTGCCAAGCCAGTGGGCTGCAGTCCCGCACTCAACCATGACGCCACTGGGGCTCAGCCCAATTTATGGTATTTTAATACCTATTATATATCATAACACCCTTAATAGTTCGTCAAAGTGCCAAACAATTTTTTTTATCGATTTTTAATTTGTTTCATCGTTTACTGTTCTCATACCAAACATAATATTTGTTGGTGGTAATTATGTTCTCATCTTTGAGAAGGAGTCACTGGTAGGAGATGTGTTGTAGCCTCTGGTTACTACTTAACTGTGAGGAGCATTTTCAGAGTTAGTCTGCAGAGCAGCAGTATGTTTCACTGTTTGGCCTAGCCCTAAAGATAGAAGTTTATATATTACCTTGAAATATCTTGAGAAATGGACCTCCTTTTGAGAGTAGCTCCCCAGAAAAGAAGAGGTATGTTAATATGACTGGCAAAGTATGTAGGAAAGTAGGTTATGACTGATTTTCTTGGCTGATCTCAGAAGGTGCTAGGTTATAGGACTATTGGCCTTTTCATGTTTGTTGATCTTTGGAATACTTTTGTTAATGAAGAAATTCTATACAGTCTAGTTAGAATCTGATATATTATCAGATAGTTCTTAATTCTCTGAAGTTCTCTTTTTAACTTACTCTGTGTACCAAATGTTTACATTGTATTGAACTGTCCTTTAGTTTTCCTTTTTTAATTAGAAAAAGCATGCTTTTAAATTACCTACACAAAACAGGTTTCATTCATATATTCATATATTATTTGGATTGTTATAGCTCAATAAATCAGAAGCAGAACCATACATAACAGAGCCACATAATCATCTCACATTATGTCACATAATTAGTTTTATACTGACTGTGTACATTCTTTCCATAGCCTGCTCATCATGATGTGCCATTGCAAACATAACCGATGGAATGTGTCAGCATTATGTTAATTGTTTACATAGGTTAGCCCATTTAATACAACAACCCTGCAATGCAGATACTTTTTATCGTCTTCCTTAAAGGAGAAGAATGAAATTCAGAGACACAATGGGCACGTTGCTAACGTTTTGAATTGAGTATAATTAGCAGAGCCCGCAGTTGAGAAAGGACTAGGACTCCCGAGCCAGTGCTCTACCTACTCTGAGGAACTGGTTAGGAGCTGCTATATTGCAAAGAAGCCCTCCTCAAATGTATACCATGTGGTTTCACAAAGTTGGCAGAAATTGGAAACAAAAGATAACACTTTCCCCACAGACTTTTAAAAAAGTTTTATTAGTACTTCTTCCACCTGCCTGGAGTTTTAAAGGCTTGTATTCAAACCAGCAGCCACTTAAGTGAGGAGTCAGTCAATCATCAAGAAGAGTTGGACTGTTCGTGTGCTCTCCCGTTTTTTGAAAAAAAAAAAAGAAAGAACAAGAGTTGTACAGTTCTCACCGTACCTTATTCAGTTGTAGAACATTTTCTTCTTCCTTGTACTCAATGTTTTTTTTAAAAATATCGATTTTATTGGGAGCTCTTACAGCTCTTATAACATTGAATATATCATTCGTGTTAAGCACACTTGTACACATGTTGCCACATTCGTTTCCAAACATTTTCTACTTGAGCCCCCAGCATAAGCTCCTCTTTCCCCCTTTCCTCTAGTTCTTTTTTTTAAATTCCAACTCCCCATATTTCCCCTCTCCCCTTTTCCTCCCCCATGAACTCCTAATAATTTACAAATTGTTATTACCTCTTCATATCATACACTGTCCAATGTGTCACCTTACCCACCCCCCTCCTCCATTGTCTGCACCCCAGAGAGGAGGTCACATGTAGATCCCTGCAATATGTTCCCCCTTTCTACTCCATCATCCCTCCACCCTCCTAGTGTCACCACTCAATGTTTTTTATGTTGTACTTGTCCAGTGTCTAGTACTCAAATGTTCCTACTTGTATAATTCAGTGTCATTATACTCTTCTGTACAATCATTATTGAAACATTTCCAAATTCTTCTGTCACCATTGACAAAACTCAGTGACTCCTATGCTACAGCTCTGCCCCCTTCACCTGGGGTAACCATTGGTCAAGTTTGGTTTCTTTATTCTCTCTTTGGCGCCATGGTTTTCTTGATAAATTGTTTACACCTCAGACACTTCCACAGCTTAATCGCTTTTAAAATGAGTAGTAAAGTATACATGATGACTCTAAGTTCCAGTGCTCCCTCCTCAGTCCCGCGTTGTTGGCTCTCAAAGCCCCTTACCCTCCCCATTTCCTGCCTCCACACCACCCCTACTCTCTGACACACCATTGCATCAGTTATTATCTGTATGCATTTGCTACTGTGCTTCACAAACTGGGAAACCCAACAGAAAAATAACAAAAACAAGTTGTTAAGGATAAAATAATCATAACAAAATAAAAGTAACGAGTAAGAAAGAAAAAACCCCTATCACCTTTAAAAACCAGGGGAGAAATTTTTGTCATTGAACAAGCAAGAAATACTTGAACCTAGAACAAATTCAGGTTGGGGCAAGAGGGAGGTCAACTGACCAACTATCATAATCAAGCTTACAGCCACCTCTGATAGTAGCTTTTGGAGACCCCTGACTGTGGCTCAAAGGGTTTGCCAAGGCTTCATCTGACTAGATACTCTGCAGATGGGTTTTGGGCTGCCACTGTCCTGATAGCATTCTACAATTTGGGTGTTTACAATGTAAGCTCTCATATTTTCCCCTTCATCATATTTGGATTTTTCTGTGTCATCTTTGGATTACATAAGCTGGTGTGCTTCTTCTTCCACGTGGACTTGGTTGACTCTTCACTTAAATGGCGCCGTGTGTGAATACAAACCTTTAATACTCCAGGCAGTGTTCTGATTGATAGCTGGGCACCATCTGTTTTCTTTACCACATTTTACTGTAGCACCCTTATCTTCAGTGATCATTTCACACAGGTGAGTATCAGAAAAACCATATCATCAGAACGAACTGTTCTTGGATTGGGGCTAGAGTTAAGGGGGAGCCCAGAATCCATCTGCATGTCGGTGGGTTATACACGACTCTGTTTTATATCGACAGTCATAAGACCAGCTACAACAATAGCAATAGCAACAGCCACAAACCAACCAGCAAGCAAGCAAAACAAAAACAAAAGGCAGAAAAAAAATACAACAAAATTAAAAAAAAAAAACATTTTCAATTATCCCCAACATAAAAAAATCCACGGATTTTTTTTGAAGCACTTTGGGCTGGTGGTTTACAGAAAAGAGGGTGACAACCTCTTTTCTGTAAAAATCTAGATATTTCCCCCGTTTGTTTAAATACTCAGATGTTTAATTTAATTCATAGCCTCCTAAACATACTGATTGAAATATACATTGTACACATTTCTTACATACTTCCTTAGATGTAGTAGAGTGCTTTTTCCCATCTTTCTGTCCAGCTCAATTCTCACATTCTTGTTAGTTCCATTTGTTTTATGGTAATGACATGGATCAATGGGCTACCTTGTCAATACTAGATATTTGGCAAGAGCTATTCTCATCTTCAAGTTAGACATTCTTAACTTTTGTAACATTCCTCATTTGACATTGTTTACAAAGTGCTTAGAACATTATAGGGATCATAGGAAATATCCTGTAAATGTGTTAAATAAATAAAATGAAAATCTTTACCTTTTTAGTAAAACTCTTGAATCTTAACTTCTTGGCTTTGTTGGATGGCACCCAAAGCTAACTTTGGGGTTGAGTTTGAGCCTTATAAATAAAAGAAAATAAGGAGATGATTGTTATTATTTTCAAGTAACACATGTAGTAATACAGTTGAAGGTAATGCTAATGACATATTTCTCTCAAATAATTAGTTATCTTTTTTGCATTAAAAAAAATCTCAAAACTGGACTTGATTAAATTTTATCTTGTTGGGTTTTGATCTTTCATTTGACTTAGCTTTATAAATCTTAACTTAATTATGATTGAATTTACTAGTCATTCAGTTTTCAGTAATCCCCAGCTTGACAAGATTTTGTCTGTTTTTGTATGAGTTTGCAAATTACTGATTTCAATTGAGTAGGAATAAGGATAGGATATTTTCTTTTGTGGTAAAGGTTGGAATTCCTTTATTTCAACTATCAATTCTTTTGAGAGAATTGTTAGAACCTGAGTGCAAGCATTCTTATTGAATTGCAAGTTATATACATTAATACCCTATTATGATGTATGTTCTCTCTGGTCAAGTATGCCAAATAATTGTCATACGTCATTTATTTGTTAACTAGTTTTCTTTGGGAGAGTAGGGAAAAGAACATTACATTAAATGCATGAGATTTATTAAACTTTGTATTTGTTTCTGTTTTATCTGTTTTTGTGTGAGTGTGTAACATTTGAAGTTTGTATTTAAGCCTTTTTCCAGATTTATAAACTTCTTTTAATGAATAATTTTTGCTATTGGTGTCTGGCAATCATGTCAACTTACCTGCCTTTTTCCTTTTTTTTGGAGGGGGGCATCACTGCCCTCTGGTGGTGGGAGTAGAAGGCCCAGCCTTTGCTCCTGTGGAGCCGCTGCTGGAATTGAACCTCCATCCCAGTGGGCCGCAGTCCTGTGCACAACCACTACGCCACTGGGGCCAGCCCCCTTTTTCCTTTTTTTAAGTGTTGGATCTTGTTGCTATTTTCTGATTATGACTGACATATATAGAAGACATTGTTGGTTTTTACTGTACTTTCTAGTTGTTAAATTTGTCATTTTATTTTGTTATTTTCTTTCCTTAATTGAGTTAAAAGTTTTTAGGACTTAACTTTTCTTGGACATTAGTTAGAAACTTTAGATGCCAGCATGCTGATGCTCCTTGATAGCTTATTAAAACCATTGTTTCCAGATTTGAGAGTTTAAAAAAATATATGAGAGACTGGGCATTTCTACTGAATCTGGGAGGACGGCTCTTGCAAAGATGGACTGATGCAGGGGCTGCAACACCGAGCATAGGCGTGATCGTGCGGATGGTGTGGTGTTCTGTCATGCACATGGTCTTGGAACCTTATACTCTGTGGCACTTCATAAGAACGATTGCCTTTGCATCCATTGTCTGCCTTGTAGAAGCCATCTTTTAGCTACACACACTAAAATAAACCTTTTACTGATGCTTTTTTTTTTTTTTTTTTAGCTATTTTTTGCAACTGTTGTTAAAGTATTGAAGATTCCTTGAAAGAGCTTTCTCTTTTTAACTGGTCCTCTACCTTACCAAGCATGGTATACTTTTCCCAGGACTGGTCTCTCCTGATAACATGTCCAAAGTATGTAACATGAAGTCTCCCCAGCCTTACTTCTACAGAGCATTCTGGTTGTACTTCTACTAAGACAGATTTGTTTGTTCTTTTGGCAGTTCATCCATACTTTCAATAGTCTTCACCAGCCCCATAATTAAAATGCATAAATAATTCTTTGGTCCTCCTTAAGGTCCAACTTCCATGTATATAAGAGGCAATCAAAAATACCATGGCTTGTGTCAGGTGCACATTAATCTTCAAAATGATATCATTGCTCTACACCACTCTAAAGATGCCTTGTGCAGCAGATTCGTCGAGTGCAATAAGTTGTTCAGGTTTTTTGACTACTGCTGCTATGAGCAGGGCTTATGGATCCAAGTAATACGAAGTCTTTGTCAATTTAATCTCTTCTTTATCATGTTTTCAGTTGGTCCCTTTGTGAGGATTTTGGTTTTCTTCATATTTAGTTGTCATATACACTGAAGGCTTTAGAATCCCTTGGTTTGAGCATACAAGATGGTACAATCTGCGTATTGCAGGTAATAAGCTTTGCAATCCGAGTACTGCATTCTTCAATAATCCATCTTCCCTGGTTATTTACTCAGCGTACAGGTTGAATAATTATGGTGAGAGGGCACAACCCTGATGTACACCTTTCTCGATATTATATGATAGAAAATGCCCTTGTTGTGCTTACATAACGTCTTCATGTACTGGTTCTGTGTGAGCACGATGAAGTATTCTGGCATTCTCAGTCTTCACAAGATTCTCCATAGTTTATTGGGGTCTACACTGTCAAATGCCGTAGCATGGTCAGTAAAGCACAAGTAAACATCTTTCTGGTGTTCTCTGCCTTCAGCTAAGGTTCCTGTGCTATCAGCAATGATAATCCCCTCCTTCACATGCTCTTCTGAATCCAGGTTCACTCCACTCCTGCTATGGTATATGGTTGACTGCTGGAAAAGACAGCTTCCTCGGTCATTTTGAGTGCCCTCTGATTGAGGGTTCCATCTTCTGGAACTATCTCTGACAGTGTTTCACTGTTATTCCTCATGCTTTCAAAATCTAACAATGCTATACTTTCTGTGAGGTTTCCAGTGATAATTCCTCTAAAGTAGACAGCCTGTTCCTTGTTTGAAGTTCACTTTTAGTGTGAAAACTCTGCTGGAACCTTTTCTTCACTTGGGGTGAACGTGCAGGGATTTGAAATGTCAGTGGCATAACTCCAGCATCACAGAACACACAAGCCACCACAGTACAGTAGACAAGACAAGCATTGGTTGGAATAATTAGAGATTCCAATTTTATGTAGTAATTGATGAAGAACATTTTTTGTCAATGCAGGTAACTCAGTGAAGTGACATGAAATGGTTACCATATATATCTTCTTGGCCTCGGCTACGTCAGATTTCATCAGAGATAGATTTTACGTCATCTTAATTTCAGAAAGATTGAAAATGGGCATCTAAAATTGAGGAAATCCAGTGACCATATATGTTCATTTTGACTTATTTAATATAACTATTTAACCTTCGATATTTTTTCTGTTTTGTCACTAAAATGTTTATAATACTTGTTAGAAGGAACAATGTGTTAATAGGTCTGTTTGGGGAGAAACAAAAAGGTGAACTCTGGGAAAAATAATTTTTTTTTTTT
>PVJH01016883.1:0-49313 GCA_004026705.1 Nesogale talazaci | reverse complement strand
ACACACACACACACACACACACACACACACACCATAATTGTAAGCAATCCATTCTTTGAACTGATGCCTTTTGAGCCCTCCAGAGCAGGAAGGAGTCCAGGTGGGACACTCAGGTAAGCATTGTCCGGTTAACCACAAGGCCCACAGTTCAAACCTGCCCGCTGCTCTTGGGAAGAAAGCTGAAGCTGTCTGATTTACAGCCACCGGCTCCCCGCAAGGAGTTGCTCTGAGTCTAAACGTCTTCCCAAGGACCCCGGGGGGTTAGGGCTTGGTTTCTCTCATCCTGGACATGCTGTCTGACTGACGGGTCTCAGTTAGCAGGATCACCTTGTAATTGTGCCAGCACACAGGCAGGTCCTGACCTCTGAAGCTCGCCATGA
Organism: Nesogale talazaci; assembly: GCA_004026705.1. NCBI lineage: Eukaryota > Metazoa > Chordata > Mammalia > Afrosoricida > Tenrecidae > Nesogale > Nesogale talazaci. The sequence goes on along the minus strand of PVJH01016883.1, from coordinate 48,933 downwards.
GTCAGTCCCAGACAGGTTGATAAGGACCTGGTTCCGCAGCTCTCCCCCCGCCCCCCCACCTTGCAAGTGAACTGGGAGAGCCGTGTGGGTGGTTTGTAGATGGGGCCTGGTGGAGGGCAGAACCTTCTCACACGTGGGATTCCACAGGAGGGAAGCATGGGCGCAAAGGTGCTTTCTGAGGAAGGAGGGAACTGTGTGGTGTGTGGGAGATGAAGAATGTTTCCAAAACAGGTACAACCCAAGTTCACCTCTCAGGTCATGCACGTAGATGGGCCTTCAGAGTCTCCTGCCTGACACTTTCAGGAAAGTCCCCCCCCCCCCCCCAGGGAGGTTGGCTTGTGAAATGAGATCAGAGCAGTTGGAGATGATTGGGAAGGTCCTGGGTGGTGGGGGTTATTAGCTGCCAGGGGGTGTTTATACCCCCAGGCCTGGGGACACTGAAGGGCAAAGCAGAGACGGGTGTCATTGGAGAGACGACTGGAGCAGGTGAGGCCACGGGCAGGCCTGGAGACAGAACTGAACAAGACATGAGGCTCACCGGTCAGACAGAGATGGGCGGGGACCCCCTTCTGTTCCCCCCACCCCCCCCACAAGATTCGCCCCAGCCTCCCTCCCCATCTAGAACTGAACTCAAGCCTCAGAGCAATCAACCCCTGAAGATCAAAGGGCAGCGCTGCCCCCAGGGCACCTTGGAGAGGGGCTGGGGAATAGGGAGGGAGGAGTGGAAACAGGAAGCGCTGGGCGGAAGTGGATAAGGACTGATCACCGAGGGGATGGTAACTGGAGAGATGAAACAAAGTGTGTGCGTGGGTGTGTGTGTGTGTGTGTACGTGCATGCATGCGTGCATGCAGACCGTTGACAAATGGAAAGACGACCATCTATATGGTCATCCTTCACCCAATTCGAGATGAGGCCTTCAAGACCAAGATCAGGATGGTTAAGGAATTAGTCAGCCAGGGGACACACAGAACTCAACCTTTTCGTTTAAAACAAGACTAGGATACACCTATCTGAATACTTCAGACGTTTCGTCAGGAGACAGGTCCCTGAGTGTGACTCAGGTCAGAGACACTCAGGTGTCGGCACAGGCCCGGGCCCTGTTTCACCCCCCTGTGCTGGCCGGCACTGAACAACATCAGGAGTTGGTGTGCATGTGATGGTCCCTGACACCCCAGCGGTAATCTTGGGGTGGCCGGTAGGCTTGAACTACACACCTCCCAGTTTGCTGAGGAATGTCCGACCCTCTGCACCACTGGCCCCTGGAGTTACGGTCTTTTGCTCTATCCCAGGCTGCCAGCTCTGTGAGCTCGGAGCACCCACCTGGCAAAGGGTCTCCAGGTGGGACATATTTGCCTTAAGTCACCCAAGTGCAGCCCCCCTCCAACCTGCTTTGGAAGAGCTTCCCCTTGGCCTGGGCTCCCCCAGCTGCTCCTGGACGACACAGACAGGAAGACGCGGAGCCTCTGGTCCAGGACAGCCCGGCCCATGGAAAGGTGTCCTGGGAGACGAGCAACCTGAAGGAAGCTCCATGCTCCAATCATAAATGCCGACTCATGGGGCTGCTAAGCTGAAGGTCAGCGGTTCGAAACCGCCAGGCTCTCCCAGGGAGACAGATGAGGCTGTGTGCTCCCGTGAAGCGTTGCATTCTGGGAAACTCACGGGCAGTTCTGCTCTGACCTAGAGGTTCTCTATGAGTCCGTACCGACTCCATGGCAGGGAGTGAAGGACTTCTAGTGGCAAAGTGGTTCTGTGTCGGGCTGCTAGCTGCAAAGTCAGCAGTTCAAAACCACCAGCTGCTGGGTAGGCATAAGATGCGGCTTTTCTGCTCCTGTGAATTGCCCCCACAAGGGCAGTTATATCCTGGTCTACGAGGGCACTGTGAGTCATCTGATGGCAGTGAGTCAGTGGGTGAGGGGAGAAAGGTGAGACTCTGTAGTCCCCTAAAGGGTTACAGTCCCAGAAACCCACAGGGGCAGTTCTACACTGGCCTACAGGGTGGCGATGAATCCGCATCACCTCAGGGTGGTGGCGGTGAGTTTCGAGAAAGGAGAATGTGGTGGTGTGGTGGATTTCACGCTGGTCCGCTAACCATAAGGTCGGCAGTTCGAATCCACCAGCCGCTTCATGGGAGAAAAGTGAGACAGTCTACTCTTAAAAAGATTTGTAGTCTCAGAAGCTCTGCTGCCCGACTGGGGCACTGGAAGTCGGAACTGGCTTGATGGGGATGGTATGGGGGGTTCGGGGTGCCAGATTGGCACCCTGGGTTAAGTATGAGGCTGCTGCTAAGCACAGGTGGGTGAGTCAAACCCCTCAGTCCCTCCTCAGGAGAACGGCGCAGGACTGGGTTTCGGATGCCCATCAGAGTTGCTCCATCAAGACCACCCAAAACCAAGCTCACGGCCATGAAGCTGATGCTGACTTCCAGCGCCCCTGTGGGTTTCCCAGAATTGTACTGTAGATGGAAGCAGAAAAAGCCCCGTCTCTCCCCTCTGAAAAATTTTCCAAGGAGGTTCTCCTGGGCCACACATGGGGCCTCTGTATCTGCAGCCAAAGAAACCCCCACAGCAGGAGCCCCGCCCACCCTCTGGTGCGATCCATAGCAGCCCGGGTCCAAGACTGTGTGGGTCTCCCTGGCAGGATCCTGGAAGCACAGAGAGTCTGTTCCCAGAGGATGTGGTTTTGGGAACCACCCCCTCTCTGCTCTCCTGGTGAAATTCTCCCTGGGACATCAAAGAGAGACTTGGACAGGAAGCCGCCTTGTCCCTGAGCACCCACCCATCTCTTCCTTGAGGAGATGAGGACATGGAGGCTCTCTCCGGGGCGTTAGGTGGTCAGCGGGGCCAGAGCCACCTCGGAGTCAACTGATGGACTCAGAATAGTGTCACAGTCTTGCAGGCCTGTGTCCTGTCCAACCATAAGACTGCTCGTCGAGCTATGTGACGCCATGAACGGGTTTCGGCTGCAACCTTTTTGTTGGCATCCAAGCAGTTAACCATTGTTCTGTCTGGGTTCTCCGTGGGCCCTTGGATGTAGACCCTAAAGGCACTCAATGGCCCCAAGAACATGCTTCTTCCTACAACCAAAGGAGTGACCGTCTCTGTCGGTTCCTGATGGCTAGCTGGCTGTGGAATTGCATGTGAAGCTGGGTGGGAGGATTCTCGTGGGTGCGTTTCCTGTTGAGTCTAAAGCTGTGCGGGAAGGGACATGAACTTCGGCCTTTTCTACATTATTTTCCCCCAGAGGAGCGGAGGAGGGGGTGGCACCCTATCAGTGGTGTCCCCGCATAAGGTATCCCGGGAGAAGTTCCTAGGCATTCCAGGAGGGGCCACCTCATGGACTCCGGCCCAGCAGGCCCTGCACCTCTGTCTGTCTGTCTGATGGTGGCCCATGTAGCCAACAGAGCCTGTTGCTCTTCCCCAGAGCACGCCTATGAGGGCAAAGTGACACCAGTGGGCCAGCCTGAACCTCATGTGTCAGGAAAGATAAAATTTTCCCACAATGCTATCTACCCCAAAACAGGATTTGCCACCTCAGAAGCTTGGTTATTCTCCCTAAAGGTTTCGGCTATGCAGAGACCATTGTCTCTCGGACAAAAGATAGGGCTGACTCCCGGCTGTAAGGACATAAGGTCAGTAGCTACCCCTGAACACCTTAGACAAGTTTCCAGCCCAAGGGTAATTAAGGCTAGGCTGCCGCCATCAGGAATCTTAGATCAACCCATCTTGCCACATGAAGAACCCAATAACATTCCTCCCCTATTACATGTGTGTCCCTAGATCAGCCCTCCCATCAGTTTATTACCTATAGCACTACCCATTCCTGTGACATATGATAATTAGGGGTCTTGCATTGTCCCCCAAAGATATATATAAGGCTTGGTCAGAATAAAGGAGCTGTTTCAGCCATCTCTCCTCCCCCAACTCCTCTCCCTCTCCTCCCTGTTCCCTCTCCCCATGTCCTCTCCTCCCCCCTCACTCTCTCTCCAAACGGGGCTGAGGTGAGCACGCTACCTTGCAACGTGTCTGACTCCAGTGTTCCTCTCTTTCTCCTGCTCTCCATGACTTTGGTATCACAATTAATTAATCATCTCCGTGCAATCGAGCCTAGCAGACCCGTGGTGTTAATGCCGGGGGTCGGCTCCTCTGACACTCGCGCATACGCGTGAGCATGTGTGTACACACTCGGTGGCGGGTGCATTCGAGTCCTAGGTGTTCGTAGCTGTCCAGAAGACGTGTGGGCATGGCCCAGAGCGTCGGGCAATGTCCTATCTGTCCTTTGGTTCCCATGTTTTGTCTTCGTTAAAAGAAAGCTAGGCTGGGAGGCCGTGCTTCGATTCTTCTGCAGCGGCTGATTGACAATAGACTTCCTCCGGGCAGCCCTGACATTCCACCTGGCACGTCTGACATCATCTCTGCGTGAGCCTTTGCCTTTCTCTTGGGATGGTTTTGGAGCCAATTGGTTGATTCACTCTCTCCGTGTGGTTAGAAAAGGAATCCGTGGCCACAGGATGCGGTTAGGGAGTCATGAGGAAGACACCCTCACCTCCGTGTGTGGCAGCATCTCAGGCCCGCTTAGGGGAAATGTTTGTTTAGGGGCTGTTGGGGTGGGGCATCTGGGGCGGTCGAGGAAGCCGCCTCCACAGGCCCTTCTCAACCTTCAACACACGTCCTTGACATGGTTTTCGGAGACTCTTCTAGGCGGGTGAGATGACCTGGTGTGGGTGCATGTTCATCGTGGTCATCTGAGGCCGTTCCTGAGGACAGAGACTGAGCTGGCCTTTTACCGCTGTGTTTCTAGTTACCTAGCTTGGTGGCTCAGGAGAAAGACAACTGCTTTACCCCCCTAAACATCTCGGAAGCCCACTCTGTGCTACAGGGTCCCCATGAATGAGACTCCCTTGATGGCAGTAAATAAAACTTGATGCAGTAAATAAAACTCACTTGAGTACTTGTTAACTCAAAGGTCAAAGATGTCAACCCAGCTCCACGGTAGGAGGCAGTCTACCCCATAAAGATTTAGAGCTGGCTGAGCCCTGGTGGCACAGGGGTTGTGTGCAGGACTGCAGCTCACAGGGCTGACGGTTCAAATCCAGCAGCAGCTCTCCAGGAGCAAGGCTGGGTTTCCTACTCCCACCAGGGCAGTGATGCCATTAAAAAAAAACCCAAACACACCTTCACACATACACACACACACAAAAAGATTTAGAACTTTGGAGACATAGGTTAAAAGATAACACCTTATCATTTATCTCTTTTGGTCCATTTTACAATTGTTTCCGTTTGTTTGTTTGCTTTTAATGAAAAGAGGGAAGTTTAAAGTGACCAGATTTTAAGTGGGACACCATTGACCAGGGGGTAGGGGTTCTTGATTAAAAATTTGGTCTATATGGAGCAACAAAAAATGTTCATAGGCTGCAAAAACAGTATTGTACTATACTTATTTTAATTTTAAACCGCCACGCAGCATTGTTAATTATTCAAAATTGGGACATCTGGTCACTTTAATTATACATGGATTAAGGAAGTCTCTGAAGAGTCCCCTCTGCCCATGGACCAGGGAAGGATAGCATTTGCGATCACGTGGAATGCATTGCAAGGTGGATTATTGCAGATGTAGCTAGTTTAAAAAGTAACACCTTATCATCTGAGCTCTCTTTTGCGCCATTTAAAATTTGTGCTTGTGTTTAATATTTTCTTCTTCCTTTCCTCTGGAGGCTTTTATCTGTTTTACTCTGTTATTGTGTTTAGTGGGATTTTTTTTAAAAAAATGCTTTTCTGGATGTGAAGGCCAGGATAGGTGAATCCATGAGATGGCCTTTTGGGAGTGTAGCAGGGGAAGTTGCAGGGACATGGGGAGCTAATGGCGATGGGTCCATGAACAACGAAAATATCCTGAAACGGATCGTGGTGCCACTTGGCTTCTTGATGCCATTGGACTGTTGGGTCGGATGTGAATTATATGACCACGAAGCATTTAAAAGAGATCAACAGCCCTGGAAACCCTGAGGCAGTGAGTTCTACTCTGTCCTGCAGCGCCACTGTGGCTTGGCATCGACTGCACAGCAGCAGCAGGTACAGGTGGCAAGCACTCCACTGCCGGTGTGGGACCGTGGTGACTGATGTGTTACAGTCATGCGGGACATGCTGCCATCTCCACTTCAAAGGCCAGCACGGGGACCCACGGTCGCCATGAGTTGATGGAGCCTCCAGGCGAGGACAGACCAGGGAGAAAAGCTTCAACCTAATAGCCAACTTTATACGGAAGGGAAAATAACTCAGGATGCGCCAAGCGCCACTAGACAAAGACACCAGGAGACCTCTCACTCACTGATTTCCAAATTGGTCATATAGTCATGGTCATCACCAGTGCATGCACAACGACAGAGACTTGGGCCAAGAGATCTGAGGAGAGCTACAACCAGGCACCGACGGACTCCTGATTTTTTGAAAAAAGACCAAAACCTATTAAATGGGGGGAAGGGGGGCAGATTATCTTTTCAACAAATGGTGCTGGAGAAAACGACATCTCCACCAAATGCAAAAGAACGAAGCAGGACCCGTGCCTCACACTATTTACAAATGAGCTCAAAATGCTCTAGAAACATGAAGATCATCAAAGGGGGAAAAATTGCAGACTTAACAGCTCTGGGAGAAGGACTAAAGGCATCGATGGACTGCCAAACATTACTGGAAATCACCTGCTCTATAGAAGACAACACGGAGGCCAGGGGCCTCCTGAAAACACAGCATGTTGTGCACATTCCAACACTTCATCAAAAGGGTAAAGAGAGACCCACAGAAGGCAGGGGAAATTTTAACAGTGACACACGGGATAAAGGACTAATATTGAGAATCCATGGAAAGCTACAACAGATCAATAAAAAAAAAACACAGGGATAGCCCAAGAGTGGGGGCCGGGGGGAGGGGGCTGTTCCTCACCTTGCTATCTACAGAGCGCCTTGTAAAGTCAACATGTCAACTATTCTCAAGTTAAAATGTAGTACCCGCCTGTGGTGGTCATATATTCGTGATGTCAATTTCATGATTGGGAAGTAGGGGTGAAGTCTAGCCTGTTAATCTGGAGATAGCCAATGAGTAGTCAATGAGGGCTTTGTGTGGGCATGGCTTTCTCCTGAGACTTCTGGAAAGTCTCGCGGTATTTCCCAATTGGAGGAGAGAGACTTGATTGGGTCTCTTGGAATCGGTCTACTGACAAGACAAGATGACAACATGCTGATTGATCCTGATTCCTGGAGAATGGAGGAGCCAGAGAGGAGGCTGCATGGGCTTGCCCTGATGGAGCCAGACCTCTGGGGCTGGAGAAGCCGTGTGGAGACCCCTGCCAGCGCTGAGATGCTTCCACCTCCAATGGATACTGCTGATGGACCCTGAGCCCTGGAAATGAGGAGCCATGGGGAGACCCCTGCCAGTGCCGGGACGCCTCTACTGCACGTGCTTCGTGAGTCGGAAGGAGACTTTATGGACTGGTATCAGACATATGGGCTAATATCAGACTTATGACCTTGGAGTAGACTGGGCTGGGATGCTTTCTCAATGTTCCATTCCTCTTGTGTATAAACCTTTCCCTTATATCCATATGCGTGTTTCTCTAGCCTACCCGGACTAATACACTGCCATTGGGACGCTCTGTTTTCTCTTTGAGTGTTTTCTATTTTAACTAAGTCATTGTTGTTGGATTTTTGTTGGCTTGTTTGTATGATTTTATATGATTGTGTTCTGTTTTAAATGATTTTTCTGTGTATGAAATCTGGGATAGATAGATCCATACAGACAGTAACTGGAGAGGGGCATGACAGGGGAGTTTGGGGGGAAAGGGTGAATTAACAGCCGCGAGTATGAAAATAAAACTTTCTGAAAATCATTGTAGTGATAATTGCACAAGTTTTCTTACTAAGATAGAATGATGGAATTGTATGATATCAGAAGTATATCACAATAAAATTATCATTTTTAATGGATCGTGGTCATGAATACAGAATTCACCAAAGACGATCTCCAGGTAGCAAATGATCATATGAAAAAGCGCTCATGCCCAGCAGAAAACTAACTCCAAATAAATGTTTATCCTTAAAAAAATTTTTTTAATTAGAAACAAATTTTTGTTTTCAAAAGAAAAGTGGTCCTGATCATTACCTATAAGAGAGATATCAACTGAAGCAAGGATGAAATACCACTTCACACCAGAACTGATAGAAAAAAAAATTTGAAATAAAATAACAAATGCTGGAGGAGATGTAGAGAAATTGGAACCCTCCTACACTGCTGATGGGATTCCCCAAATTGTCCAGCCAGTGTGAAAAACAGTAAGGTGTTCCCTTAGCCAAATGAAATTTCACATGACCCTGCGATTTCTCTACTTAGTACAGACCTCCAATACTAACCACTGTTCATCACAGCACTCTCCACCAAAGCAAAGAGATGAAACGCCAACATGCCCATCTTGAGAGGAACAGATACTTTGGTACCCACACCCAGTGGGATATCATGCATCCCTGAAGATCAATGGTGAAACTGTCAAACATCCATTTAGAAAACATTGTGTTTACCAGGATTAGTCACACCCACAAAGGCAAATAGTGTATGAGACCACCATTATAAAAGAAAAATATGTCAGTGTGAGACATGAAAAAATAATCACAATTTATAAATTATCAAGGACTTGTAAGGGAGGGAGGGGAAATATGAGGAATTGATATCAAGGACTCAAGTAGAAAGAAAATATTTTGAAAATGACAATGGCAACAAATGTACAAATGTGCTTGATACAATGAATGTTTGGCTGGATTATGATAAGAACTGTGTGAGCCCCCATAAAATGATTTAAAAGAAAGAAAAGAAAGATAGCTTACACATCCAATGAGGCAGGCTTTTTGGGTTTGGGGGAGGCTTGGGGGATAGAGGAAGAAAATAAATATATTTTTAGAAAGAGATGGATATGCAAGCACATACATACAGGCACACATAAGGGGGAAAACACTCATGAAACTGAGCCAGTGGAAAAATTTATGTATCACAGTGGAACATTGTCCAACCTGCTTTGAACATACCAAGGGGGATCAATTGGGAGAAGAAAAACTTGCACTTTAATTATTTAAAATAAATCCATACTAATTTGTTATAACAAATTATAACTGATCAGAATCTAGTTTGAGACATCAGTTTGAAAGAACTTCTATCAGAACAACATGGATTTGCTAAAATGAAAGCAAAAACAAAAATCAAATTTATACTGAAGCATGGATGGGGGGATGGTGAATCCATTGATACTTTTTGAGTAAAGGCTCCTCCAAAATAAGTAGCTAACAGATAACTTGCTTTAAGAAGGGGCAAGATTTTGATAAATATGAAACCCACAGCAGCAGAACATCCACATCAACTTATGGAAACAATGTTTCCAGTACCCTAAATAAAGAGAAGTGACATTAACAGCAGAAACAGTAGTCCCTGCCATAGATGTTTCAAATGGTTGAGCTGACACAATTCTGACTGAAAAACTAAAGTTGAGCAAACGGTCAATTTGATGGGTGGAAGTGGTCCAGGTTGAAAAATTGTCTACTTGCCATCCATATAGATTTAGAATCTCCGAAAACCTGTGAGGATGTCCTGCTCTTTCCTGTGGGCTCACTATGAATTAGAATGGACTCGAGCGCCATGTTTGGTTTGAGTGGATTTTTGAAACCATCTGCTGCCTTAATTAACTCAACCTAAGGTTTCTGGTTTTTGCTCACGAGACTTCTACTGCCAGTCTCCTTTTGTAATGACTGTAAGTCCCCTGACCCTCACTGTGACTTTGGGGCCCTTGGTGGAACCCTGTTGGTGTTGGATATCATTAAGTAAATCTCACCTCATCGTAACCCCCTGTGACAAAGGACAGTGGCCCCATTGGGCTCTCTAGGCCATCATCTTCCCTGGACCAGAATACTAGGTGTGCTTCATGGATTCAAACCACCAACCTGATGGTTAGTAGCAGAATGCTTACCTGTGGAGCCAGCAGCCCTCCTCATTTTAGAGGGACTGTTTAGGGATCATTTATCCATACTCCTTTTTTTTTCTTTTTTGAGATTTTCAGTCCTCAGATCTCTGGTTCCAGGTAGGTCTTGTGAGTCCATGACTGTGCTCCCAGAGTCACTGATTGATAGTTGATTTTGAAGCCTGCAGGCTGTGGCCTGGCGCCTCCCGCCCTGTGCAACCAGCTCATCGCCATCTCTTCTTTGAACTCTTCCCAAGCCATACCCTGTATCTGGACCAACAACAACAACAAAAACCCTTTCTCTTCTAATTTACAGCCCCTCTCCTTCCCCTGTCCAAATCAGTCTAATCCACTTTCTCTGACAAACTCTTTCCCAGTGAGCTAGACCAAGGGGACGGTCCCCCTTCCTCATCCCATCTCGCCTGGGCTTGCCCTCCACCAGGCACCCGCCGCACTCCCACACCAGAAACTGTTGCACCATTCATTCAGCGCTCCCATTGCACGCAACGCGTTTTTGCCACTCGTCTGGGACTTGTTTGCCCGGTGGAAGCTGCCAGTCCAAATCAGCGCGCTTCACCTGCCACTGCAAATGTTTAGAAGAAGGCACCTGGGCTGAGCCCCAGTGGCATAGTGGTTGAGTGTGGGACTGAGGCCCATTGGCTTGGCGGGTTAAATCCAGCAGCAGCTCTCTGGGAGCAAGGGTGGGTAGCTCCCACGACCACCAGAGAGCAGTGATGCCCCCTCCAAGCCAGAAAACAAGAGGAAGGCACCCTTTCACCCTTACTGAGAGCCACCACCAATTGCGTCAGGTGCATCGAAGCTATTTCATTTGAGCTCTGGTTGCGTTGACTGTGCAAAAGCATCCAATGGCGGGGGCCATACAAAATTAGCAATAGCCCTGTGAAGACTGCGCGAGTTCCAGAACGCTTCCCTGTGTCCATGTGGAAGCTATCCACAGAGGCAGTTCTCCTAATAGAACAAGGGGATACCGAGGGGCTGAAAAAGACAGAGAAACGGTTCATCCTTTCATCCAGCATTGCATCCTCTCACGGCATGGACTCCACTTATATGGTGAGCAAATAACCCAAAGAGAAGTCGACCCAGATAAAGAAGAGCCAAGCACAGGGATTGGAGGAAGAGTCCCCAATCACCTGCCATCTGCAGATGACATAACCTTGTTTACAGAAAGAGAGGAGGGAGGACTTGAAGCACTCTTACTGATGAAGATGAAGAAGGAACAACAAAACAGCAGCCTTCCATTTAGATGACACTTGACTCGAAAGAAAGCAAAAGCCCTCGCCACTGGGAAAAACAAGCCAGGCGCGGTGTGTGGAGAACAGATAGACATCGTCAAGGAGTTCATTTTACTTGGATCCAAAATCAATGCTTACGGAAGCTGTGGTCACGCAATCAAAGCAAGTCTTGCGTGGGGCGAATCCGTAGAAGACATATTTAAAAGGTGAAGAGCGCCATGTCCCAGGCTATGTTACTTTCCGCCTCCTCATATGCTTGGACAATAAATACAGAAGAACGAAAAAGAACGGACATCTTGGTGGAGAACATTGACTATACCAAACCAAAGCAAGTTCAATGCCATCGAGTTGGTTCTAGCTCATGCGGGACAGAGTAGAACTGCCCCTGTGGGTTTCTGAGACTCTAAATCATGCTTGCAGTGGATAGCCTTCTCTTTCCCCCATGGAGTCCTGAGAAGGTTTGATCTGCTGACTTTTTGGTGAACAGTCAAATGAGTAAGGAAAGCCAGGGTGTTTCTTACAAGGAAGGATGGTGAGACTCTCTCCCCTGTCCAAGAGGTTCGCTACAGGTTAGAATGGACTTGATGCCAGTGGGACTGGGTTCTGAGAGAGGCTTTTCTTTGTAAGAAGAAGCTCTTGACACTTGATTCTATGAGGCAGCCTGCTGCGTAAAAGGCACCGTCTTCCTTCTGGTGAGGTGAACAAGCTCGCCCAAGGGCGCACCGTCAATTCTGGAACCCTTACACAAAGCCTCCCTAAGCCTGTAGGGCAGGTAGTCATTCCACTTCTCTAGAACGGGGAGATGGGGGGGCCTCCCAGCTTTCTCTGGGTTCACCAGGTGGTCACCAGGAGGGGAGCAGGGAGAGCAGTGACAAGCAATCTCTTCTGTAGGAAGGTCATTCAATGGCCTCTGTCCTCCGGGGGATGCGCGAGTCCTGTCACCTGGGAACAAGAAGACCAGCGTGTATCCCATGACACTGCAGCTCCTAGTGGACTCGTGTGGGGCTTCTGAGACTGTCCATCTTTACCGCAGCCTCGTCTTTCTCCCACGGGGTGGCTGGTGGGTTTGAACCACCCCCTTTGCAGCTACCAGTCCTCTTCTTCCTGACACTGCCTCTGGGACAATGTGCGCTGACATTCCCTTCTTTCCTTTCCTTCCCTCTCTTTCTCCCCTCCCTCTTCCCTCTCTGTCTCTGCCTCCACCTCCTCCTTCATCTCCTCCTCTCTCTGATGCACTGATGTGTTGTTTTCATGGAGAAAAGCTGTGTGGACAGGCGCGCACAGCACAGTACTATATCGGGGGCCCATCTTCCCCATTCGGTGGTACGACGGAAGACCTCTGGGGAAAGAGAACCAGAGGCTGCAGCCTGTGGATAGAAAGGAAAGCTTTCAAGAGCCCCTTTTCCTGTTCACTACCAGGCCCGTGGAGATCCCTCGGGCTAAGCAGTACCTGGCTCTGGGCCCTAGCAGGTGTGTGAAGAGGTTTCCCGGATGAGCTCATCCAGGCCACGATGCTCACCTTTTGATGCTCGGCATTGCCCTTAGCCATCAAGAGCTCTTCGGGAGCCATAGAGGACCCTTAGAGTTGGTACAGGGACGTGGATTCCAACATGCCGTGGCCCCAGGTGACAGAGAGGCTACCCAGTCGAAGTATCATCTGAACCTCACGCATGAGCCAAAGACCCCTAGTGATGCAAGAAACTCAGCACTGGGCAGCTAACCACCAGGTTGGAGGTTCAAACACTCCAGCTGCTCCCTGAGAGAGAAATGAGACTGCCTGCTCTTATGAGAAAGATGGACAGTCTCAGAATCCCTCAGGAGCCATTCGTCTTGATTCTTGAGGATCAGACTGAGAGCACTCTTGATGGCAGTGGACCTAAACCCATCGAAGACGTTGGTAGCAGCCACTTTAAACACAAAGTTAGAAGCTACAGTTGAAACTAATATGCTGATCTTAATAACAGGTTGTGGGGTGCAAAAGGGTTTTCCCCCAGGTTGTACCCCAGACAGATGCCAAGGACGATTGCTTGCAACACTCAGTAAATGACTGTGCCCATGGAACCAAGCTGATTAGAAGTTTTCTCCCTGAGGGCATCAGGGTAATCAGAGCCTATTGTCTCTCCCATCAGAAGTAGGGCCCACACCCTACTAATAAGGATGGTGATCATTTCCCTGAAGGAGAGCCTGGAGACAAGGTCAAGCCCACTCAAGGAGACCTTAAATTAGGCTGCCATCTTGAATCTGGGACCCGCCCATCTTGTCATATGTGTACCCTAGCCCCTCCCCTTCCAATTTCAAGTACACCTCTAAATCGTCCCCCTCCCATCACTTGCACTGCCTATTGAACAGCCCCTTCCTGTTACATATGTGGTGACCTGTAATGGGGGTGGGGTGGGGGCTTGCACATCCCCTAAGAATATCTAAGCCTTGATTAGAAATATAAACTGGCCCCTCCCTCTCTCTGTGTGGACCTGACCGCTCAGGCATAAGGTGAGCATGCAACCATAAAATGTGTCCGACTCCTTTATTTGACTCTCTCTCCTATGTTCTGTGACTTCACTCTGCTCTTTATATTTTAAAGCCACACCCTACTGCGCCTACAGACCCTGTAGTGGTTAGAGGCTGGTTTACTCCGACAAGAGATCTTATTTAAACCAGTTGACTCCAAGTAGAAGGAGGACAGATGGTGCCCTTGCTTTGATTTTAAAAGATTTAAGCGTCCTTTTCCTAGAAAGCAAATCTCACTTAGTCCCCTTAAGGGCAAACCATAGAAGGTCTTCTGCATAAAGAACGTTTAAAAGAATAAGGTACATGAATAGCCCAATAATGACATTTCCCACCAAAGGCTAATTTGGAACCATGAAATATGTCTAGTTCCTCCATGATAAAGAAAGTAACAAATCTTTACTGCCCAAAAGATGGGAAAGATGCTTTTAAACACACAAAGAGGTGTGTGTGTGTGTGTGTGTGTGTGTGTGTGTGTGTGTGAGAGAGAGAGAGAGAGAGAGAGAGAGAGAGAATACATATACATATTAATGTGAGGAGTTAAGAATGTGGGTCATTGAAAAAGAGGAAGACCTTGAGGAGATGGACGGACATCGGACATCAAGACTACAGTCACCATGGGCTCCATCACAGGAAGCTTTGTGAGGCTGGTGCAGGACCTGGCCCTGTTGCCTTCTGGTGTGCACGGGGGGTCAGTGTGAGTCAGAACCTACCAACAGCACTGAACAACAGTGAAGAAGACAGCTGAACAGTCAGTACTTCCAGGGCCTTCAAAGTGTCCTTCAGACATATCTTCACCCTCCGCGTGGCTTTTGGAGATCCCCCGGGGAACCCCCCTCCTCCCGGGTTGACTGCTCGGTGCACTTTGTGCTCTCCATAAACCGAGCTGAGTCACCCGTGACTCACCTCTGCGGCTTACCTTCTCTCTCACCTTCTTTCCTGGTGTGGGAAGATGCACACACAGACCCGGATTGTCTTCAGGATGATAAGATCTGCTCCTGCAGACAACACCTGAGGCTGTCTGAGGACTGGGAACCAGAATTTTCTCTCCGAATCCCGTAGGGATGACCTGAGTCGGAATTGAGAGGTTTCTTTGCTGACCAACAAACGAGGTTTGCATTTCTAGCGGTGGATAGCAGGAGGGGGTGGGGTTTGGGGATTGGTTGGTTGGTTGGTTGGCCAGACATGTTGGCATCAACTCAGTGGCAAAGAGTCTTTGGCTTAGGGTGCAAGGAATCAGCCATGTGGTGCTGTGGGATGGGTATTGGACACTAACTACCGGATCAGCCGTTCAGAACCAACCAGGAGTCTTAAGGGAGGAAGATGAGACTGTCCACTCCTCTAAGGAGAGACAGTCTCAGTCGGAGTGCCTTGAAAGTCCTAGGATCGTTGTTCACCTTTCTCCTACCCGGGTGCTAGGAGTCAGGGTGGACAGGCCAGCAGTGGAAGGGAGAGCAAGAAATCCTGGTGGCGCGGTGGGCTAAGTGCTGAGTTTCTAAGTGCAACCTGCTGTCCCAAGGGTGTCTGCTCCCATGAAGGTGACTGGTCTTGGGGACCCCTGGAGCAGGTCCACCCTGTCCCCTAACAAAAAGGCACCTGGAACTGATGTCCATCATGTCGATGCTGACTCAGCAACCCCTGAGGACAGGGTAGAAGTGCCCCTTATGGAGAAGTATAACCCTTTATGGGCGTAGAAAGCTTGTCATTCTTCCTCAGAGCGACTGGTGGTTTTCATCTGTTGACCTTGCGGTTAGCAGCCCAACAGGCAACCTCGATGCCAGCATGGCTCCTCCTGTCCTCTGTGCTCACGATGAATCTGAATCGACCTGGTTAAATTTAAGACGCATTTCCATAGGGTTTCCAAGAGGAGGAAAAGGCGCCCCAACGTAAAGGGGGCATCAAGTAAAGGTGACCGTGATGAAGAACTTGCTGCGTGAGCAGGGATGGGTTTACATACATGCCATCCAAGGGCAATCCCCAGCCATCCGTCCCTCCCCCAGGGACTTACTGTGTCATGTGAATGCTGGGAAACCAACAGCACGGACTCCAGCGTGGGTGGCCTGCTGAGCAGGCTCACGTGGGGTGGGCACCGAGGCACTAGTGACACTCTTAGTGACTCATTCCACAGGCAGGTCTCTCCCCCCAAAACAACCTAGACTTACTCACCTTTTGATTGCTCAGACGAGCCCCAGGGGATGCAAATGGCTTGCACGCAGCTGCCAACTTGAGGTTCAAACCCACAGAAGCACCTTGGAAGAAAAGTCTGGAGATCATTTTCAGACACCAACCCTTAGAGTCCTGGGGAAGCCCGGCAAAACTCTGACCTGCAGGGGTCCATCTGGGCTGGACATCCCACTGCTCTGGAATGGTGGACCAGGCCAGCTCGGCCCTATAGGATGGTCCATCTCCTCCCTGGCTCGGCCTACTGACTGCATCAGCCTGGAAACACTGGTCCTCTCTTTCTGCCTGGTCCCTGCCCCAGATAGGAGACTCTGGGTATCCCTCTTGTGGTGGTCATGTGCTTATGTAAATTTCATGATGGAGACGTAGGAGTGGAGTCTAGCCTGTTAATCTGGAGATAGTCATTGAGTAGCCAATGAGGCCTCTGTGTGGGTATGGCTTTCTCCTGGGAAATCTCACGATATTTCCCTCCTGGAGATGAGAAGCTATCTCCCCAGTTGTCGGAAGTTAGTCCCAGAGATGATGAATCACGGACAAGACAAGATGGCAGTGTCTGAGGAGCTGAAGGAGCTGGAGGAGAAGGCACACGGCCTACCCTGATGGAACCTGATCTCTGAAGCTGGAGAAGCCAAGTGGAGACCCCCGCCAGCGCTGAGTTGCCTCTACCACTACTGGATGCTTTTGATGGACCCTGAACCCTGGAAGCGAGGAGCCATGGGGAGACCCCTGCTAGTGCTGGGACTCTGCACCCACTGGCCTGTGACTTTGTGAGTCGGAAGGAGACATTATAGACTGGTATCAGGCATATGGGCTAATATCGGACTTATGACTTTGAACTGGACTGAGTTGGGATGCTTTCTTAATGTCCTACTCCTCTTGTATATAAACTGTACCCTTATATTTATATGCGTGTCTATCAGTTTGTTTCTCTAGTTTACCTTAACTAACACACCTCTGATGAAAGGGGTCCCCTCTACAGCATGACTGTGGACATTTCATTTCCGTTCACTGGAGCCCTGGTGGTGCAGGGACCTGCACATTGAACTGCTAATCACCAGGTCTGTAGTTGGAAACCACTAATCACACTGAGAGAGAAAGAGATCTTCTGTTCCCATAAAGAGTTACAGCCTCAGAAACCCACAGGGGCAGTTTCACCCTGTCCAGAGATTGCAATGATTAGTGTTGACGTGATCGCAGTGAGTCTGTGCTACATGTGCTAGGAATAGACAATAATTTTAACTCATACACTTTTACCTTTTTGCAAGACCCCTTAATTTATTTAAAAACACAAAAAAGATTAAAGAGAAGCCTCATTTGAAGTGCTTTCTTCCGAGTCCCACAGCACTATTCAGGCTCAGTTGCTTAAACTATGAGCGACTGCCCTGTGAGTTTTAGAGACCGTAACACTTTTTTTAATATAGAGATATGGTAGTTTGATTGGCACTTCATCCACATATCATACAATTCAGTAATCACTGTCGATCATATCAAGACAAGTTGTACCATCATCACTACAATCAATTTCAGAACATTCTTCTCCTTTGTACTCACCGTTTTGGGGCAAATGCTTTTTGTTTTTGTTTTGCTTCAGTGGAGGCAAAAATACTCACAACAAAACATTCTCTGATTCAACCACTCCTCCGTGTGTCATCCGACGCTATCGATGACATCTGTGTTGTAGAACCGTTACTGAGAGACTGTAACTCTTTACGGGCAGAGGAAGCCCTGTCTTTCTCCTGTGTAATCAGATCAACAGTGAGAAGCAGCTCCGAGAGAGAGAGAGAGAGAGAGAGAGAGAGAGAGAGAGAGAGAGAGAGAGAGAGAGAGATGTGGCTTTCTACTTCTCTAAAGAGCCAACAGTTAGCTGAACCCGGTGGTGTCGTGGTTGTGCGCGGGACTGCGGCCCACAGGGTTGGCGGTTCAAATCCAGCAGCAGATCTTCAGGAGCAATGCTGGGCTTCCTACTCCCACCAGGACAGTGACACAAGGAAAAAAAAGTGTTAACAGTCTCAGAAAACCTACAAAGACCGTTCTACCGGCCTGAGCCCCGGTGGCGTAGTGGTTGTGCGCGGGACTGCGGCCCACTGAGACGGAGGTTCAATTCCAGCAGTGGGGCTGGGCCTCCTACCCCCACCACCGGAGAGCAGTGATGCCTCCCCCCCGCCCCCAAAAAAAAGACAGTTCTCACCCTGTCCTATAAGGTCACTGTGAGTCAAAATTGGTTTGATGGCAGTGGACTTTTTTTTTTGCTTTATTTGTTTTATTTAGGGGGGGGGGCAATCATTGCCTTCTGGTGGAAGTGGGAGGCCCAGCCTTGCTTCTGGAGAGCTGCTGCTGTATTTGAACTTCCAAGCCAGTGGGCCACAGTCCCATGCTCAAGTACTACGCCACCGGGGCTCAGCCCTTGTTTTATTTTATTAACTGTGATCTTATACAGGAGCCCTGATGGTGTCTTGTGTTGTTGGTGGGGTTGCTAACCATGGCGGGAGTTCAAAACCACTAACTGCTTCACGAGAGGAAGAGGATGCTTTGTCTTCCAGAGACTGTTCAACCTCGCCTTACAGCACAGCTACAAGTCAGAGAGGGTTCCATGGCACTTGGTTTGTCTGCAGTGGTTTTATGGCTTTGGAGGAATTGTCTCCCTCGTCCTGAAGATTTGCCTTGGTCTTGTCCTCTTCAAGGGTAGATGTGGTCGTTACATAATTTGGTGTCAACTTGCAAAGGGGTGGAGTCTGGCTCATCAATCTGGTTGCGGCTCAATGACCTCATATGGAGGTGCCACAGAGAGAAATAGCTCCCTGGAAGTATAGTGAACACTCTCTCTGCTGTTGTCTTTCTGATGACAAGACACATGGAGCTGCATGAGATCCCTGGAGATGGAGGAGCCACATGGAGGCCCACACCATTGCTGAGATGCTTCCACCGCCACTAGATCCACAAGACTTCCCACCCGCTGGCCTGTGACCTTCTTGCATTCGACATCATTGCATATGTTGCATGAGTCTGAAGAGGACTTTTTATATGGGCTAATACCGGATTTTTGGACTTGATCTGCATTGGGTTGGGATGTTTTCTCAATATCCAATGGGTCTTTGATATAAAGCTCTTTCTTATGCACATATAAGCATCTATGAATTTGGTTCTCTAGTCAGCCCGGACACACATAGCGGTTATGTTGGTCTGCTATCCACAGAAGCAGCATTGGCAGCCTCAGAAGAAAGACGAGGCTCTTTACACAGTTACACAGTCTCACTGAAAGTTCTCCTCTGGGCCCCAGGGCAGGGGCTTGTACTGTTCAGGCCCACTGATGGGATCTCACCAAATACATGTGAACTTGGTGCCTTTCCCCCTCATAGATGGTCTGATGTTAGAATACACTTCAGACTTGGAAGTTACCCCAGTGCATCAGACTCACGTCCTGGAGTCCCGAGACCCTGAGCCATCCTGACGGCTGATCCTGATAGATCAAAATCGTTAGATCAAAATAGGGACATCCCCACTGCCCGCCCTCTCAGGGCTCTAAGTGAACCCTCCCACGGCTGACTCCCAGGAGTCTGACAGCCCAGGATGGAGGGCTGCAGTTGGCTTGTACTAAAGCAACGCACGTGCCTGGCTCGGTGCGTTGGTGGATGGCTGTGGTCTACCACAGAGCCCAGCTCCACCATGTATCTTGGCGCCTGTCTCCGCTCCATCCCAGTCCTTCCTGACCTTGAATCCCTCATGCAGCTCTAGCAACGTGCAGGCAGTGTGCGGGGAACATGCCAGGGTGTGTTCCTTGTGGTTTCCTGGAAACATCAGCGTGTTATCTTGTTTAAGTTACAAGTTAGGGTCCTGGTGGCCATGACTCAGAACTACATGGTCTTTGGGTCAGACCTCAACCCCAGGGCACCAGTCCTGCCTGGAACAATGAAGGAGGATACCAGGAACAGGAACCCTTTGGGTACCAGGTGCTGTTTGGATATTTATCCTGTCATGCGTGGCCCATCAAACATTATCCACTTAAAAATGAGCCTGCTGTGTCTGGTCAAACAGTGAATGAACTCAGTCCTCACGGGATGACTGGAGAGGCTGGTCGGATGTGAGCTGAGGACTTTAAAGGCCTTAGATGACTGCATGTTCCCCACCCCTGGCGTATAGTTCCCACCAACCCTGTGGTGTGGCCTGTGGTGGCTTCTTTTGCTCTGGTTCATACTTCTGAGACCAGGGCTGTGAGCCAAGAGAAACCCATCTGCCTACTGTCCCCCGCTTCCTTCATTGTCTTTTTTCTGCCCTTGTCCTGTTCAAGGCTTAAAAGGAGGGGCTCTAGGGAGTATGCTGAAGAGCCCAGAGATCATGGTAGGTTGCGCTGTTAACAGAAAGGTCAGAGGTTTGAAGCCACCGGCCACTCCATAGGAGAAAAGTGTGACCTTCTGCTCCTGTAGAGTTACAGTCTCAGAAAACCCACAGAGGCAGTCCGACCCTGTCCTCTTGGGTCTCTATGAGTCAAAATAGAGCCACTGGTAACTCAGTGGGTTACACTTTGGGCAGCTCACCTCAAGGTTAGTAGTTCAAAACCAGCAGTTAATCTGAGGGAGAAAGACGAGGCTTTCTACTCCCTGCAAAGAGTTAAAGTCTCAGAACCCCCTCAGGGGTAATTCTACCTAGAGGGCTGTCTGTGGTAGTTGCATCATCTGGTGTCAATTTGAGACTTGAGAGGATTAAGAGTGAAGGGATGGTGTCTAGTCTGTCAATTGGGTCATAGCCAATGAAATCTCTGTGTGGGCATGGCCTTCCTCCTAAAGATACTAGAAATCCCGATATTTCCTCCTTAGAGGCCCTGTGCCCTAGAGAAGCCATGTGGAGTCCCCTGTCAGTGCTGAAATGTTTCTACTGCCACTGGATCCACAGGACTTTTCACCCACGGGTCTGTGATCTTCCTGCGTTCAGTGTCATTTAATGTGTTTTGTAAATCTGAAGAGGATTGGTATCAGACATTTGGGCTAATATTGGACTTATGGAATTGACGGGACTGCTCTGGATGTTTTCTCCATGTTCAATTGCTCTTGTATATAACCCTTCCTTCTACACAGAAGAGTGTGTCTATGAATTTGTCTCTCCAGTCTGGTATTGGCATTTTGTTTCTTAGTGCTTTGGGTTTTTTTAGCATAGAATGTGAGTGAATGTGAGGTCTTCTTAGGATGGTGATGATGGAATAGACTATGCATTGAACCACAAAGTCCGTGGTTCAACTCCACCAGCCACTCCTCAAGAAAAAGATGAGGCTGTGCACTTCTGTAAAGATGTACAGCCTCAGATGCCCCAAGGAGCAGGTCCACTCTGTGTCTGAAAGGACTTCAGGAGGGGAGAGAGTACGGCAGATGTGAGGTACCTGAAGAGTTCCTGGTGGTGTAGTGGTTACACATTGGGCTGCTAAGCACAGGGTCACCAGTTCCAAACCACCGGCTGCTCCTGTGAAGAGTCACCATCTCAGAAACTCAGAGTGGCAGTTTGACCCTGTCCGATAGGATTGCTAGGAGTTGGGATCAACACGATGGCAGTGAGAGAGAGACAGAGACAGAGAGAGACAGAGAGCATGTGCTTGAACAATGACGAGAAATTGTTAAAAACAGAATGGACCACATAAAGATCGATAACTATGTGCCAATGAGCTGAAATAGATTGGTATTGGCCTTTCTGAATCAGGTGGTCACATGACTGACTGTGCCTGAATGCCAGATGGAAGAGGAAGAGGGCTGCATTCATTGGCAAAAAGTACATTTCAAGATCTAGGATGAAAAGGAGGAAGGCTGTCAAGGAGATGGAGTGACTCAGTGGCTGGGACAATGGACTCAAGCGTAGGAACAATTGTGAGGGTGATACAGGACAGGACCGTGTTTCATTCTGTTGTGCATGGGGGCTCTATGGGTCAGAACGGACTTCATGGCCTCTAACAGCAACATTGAAGCACAATGCTGACTGTGGTAAAACGATATCTATCCACACACAAGGAAATCCAAACACTACAACTGTTATTCAAATATATGCACCAACCACTAAAGCTAGTGATGTCGAAATAGAAGAATTTTACCAACATCCTCAGACTGAAATTGATCAAATACAGGCAAACAAAATAAATGCGTCATTATTGACTATTGTTATGTAAAATTTGAAACAAAGAGACAGTTACTAGATAATGGGGCCCTAAAGATAGTAATAAAGCTAGTTATCTGATGATAGAATTTTGCAAGATCAACAACTTCTCCATCACAAAGACCTGCTTTGATTTTCCTTTTTGATTAGCATTTTGTTGGGGGTTTGTACACTCTTTTATTGTTTTTATTCATTTTATTGGGGACTCATTCAACTCTTATCACAATCCAGACATCCATCCATTGTGTTAAGCGCATTTGTACATTTGTTGCCATCAACATTCTCAGAACATTTTCATTCTACTTGAACCCTTGGTATCAGCTCCTCATCCCCCCCCCTTCACCTCCCTCCCTCATGAACCCATGACAATTGATAAATTATTATTATTTTGTCATGTCTTATACTGATATCTCCCTTCACCCACTTTTCTGTTATCCATCCCCCTGGGAGGGAGTTATATGTCGATATTGTGATTGGTTTCCCCTTTCTCCCCCCACCTTCCTCTTCCCCTCCTGGTATTGCTTCTCTCATTATTGGTCCTGAGGGGTTTATCTGTCCTGAATTCCCCGTGTTTTTAGCTCTTATCTGTAACAGTGTACATGACCTGGGCTAGCTGAATTTTTAAGGTGGAATTGGGTCAGGATGTGGTGCGGGGGAGATATTAAAGAACTAGGGGAAAGTTGTATGTTTCTTTGGTACTATACTGCTCGTCTCCAACCCACAACCCTTCTCTTTGTATGTCCACTTGCATACAAATGGACTTTGAATCTTCACTCCGCACTGCCCCTCATTCACAACGATATGATTTTTTTGTTCTGTGTCTTTGATGCCTGATACCTGATCCCAAAGACACCTCATGATCACACAGGCTGGTGTGCTTCTTCCATGTGTGCTTTGTTGCTTCTCAACTAGATGCCCACTTGTTGATCTTCAAGCCTTTTAGACCCCAGATGTGCTATCTTTTGATAGCCGGACACCATCAGCTTCCTTCATCACATTTGCTTATGCACCTGCTTTGTCTTCTGCGATCATGTCGGGAAGGTGAGCATCATGCAATTCCAGGTCAATAGAACAAAGAAAACACCTGTTTTTTCAGCAACACAAACAATAACTACCCACTTGGCTTTCTTTAGATAGAAAACATAGAAATCAAATTGGCTACAGCTGTGGGAAGAGATGACAGAGAAGCTCAAGATCAGCAGTTGAATTGAGCAGACCAGGAACTGACTCGGGAACAGACCATCAATTGCTCATGTAAAAGTTCAAGTTCATCCTGAAGGCAATGAAGATAACTCCATGAACATAAAAATGCAGTCTTGAGTCTATTCCACCTGAACTTCAAGAATACCTCAAGAACTCATTTGACACATCGAACACTCATGACAGAAGACCTGGGGAGGTGTGGGATCACATCAAGAACATCGAAAGCCAACTTTCATTACAAAGACAGAAAAGAAACAAAAGATCAAAGTGGATGTCAGAAGAGACCCTGAAACTTGCTCTTAAATGTAGAGTAATTAAGACAAATTGAAGAAATGATGAAGAGCGGATTTCAACGGGCAGCTTGAGAAGATGAAGTGTTATAATGAAATGTGCAAAGGCCTCGTGTTCCTCTGGCTTGACTAGAGAACCAAATTCATAGACACTCCTATGTATAAGAAAGACCTTGATTTACAAAAAAAAAAAAATTGCATATTGCCAAAACAGTCCAGCCCAGTCCAGATCAAGTCCGTAATTCCAGTATTACTCCTTATGTCCGATATCACTCTATAAATTCCTATTCAGACTTATGCAACCCATGCTGTGGTACTGAATGCCGGAAGATCACGGGCCAGTGGGTGGAAAGTCTTGCAGACCCAGTGGCCATGGAAGCATCTCAGCACTGGTGTGGATTTCCACGTGGCTCCTGCAGCTCCAGGGCTCTAGCTCCATGTGTGTGGTCATCAGGAAGAGGAAGCAGAGAGAGTGTCAGTCTGACCTCAGTGAGCTGTTTATCTTCGTGGTGCCTCCATATGAGGCCGTCAAGCCCCAACCTGATTGGCAGGCTAGCCTCCACACCTTCACTCTTAATATTCTTATGTTGGCACCAGATTGTGTAACTATCGCAGGCCTAGAGTTAGAAAACCAAAGAAGAACACGTTCAGTATATTTTAAACTAAAAGAACTCAAGAAAAAAAAATTCAAGCCTCAAGTTGCAATATTGAAGGATTCTATGCACAAAATATTGACTTATGTGGGAAAAATCAAAAGAAGAAGGAAAAGATACACAAAGTCACTCTACCAAAAAGCACTAGTCAGCATCCCTCCATTCTAAGAGGCAGCATATTAACAAGAACTAGTGGTAATGAAGGAAGAATTCCAACAGGTACTCAAGGCATCAGCCCCAAACAAGACCCTAGGAATTGATGGAAATGTTTCAACAAGCTGGTGATGCCTAAAAATTTGGTAGGCAGCTACCTGGCCAACTGACAGGAAGAGATCGCTATTTGTGTCCATTCCAAAGAAAGGTTACCCAATAGGATGCTCAAATTATACAATAAAATCAGAGAAGTAAAAATTTGAAGCAGATCATTCAGCAAAGACTACACTGTAGTACACTGACAGCAAGCTATGAGAAATTCAGGCCGGATTCAGAAGAGGATCTGGAGCAAGAGATATCATTGCTGACATCATATATATCTTTGCTGAAAGCAGAAATACCAGAAAGATGTCTACTTATGTTTTACTGACTATGCAAGGGCATATCACTGTGTGAACCATAAAAAACTACCCATAAAAAACTATGGGTAGACTTGAGAAGAAAAGGAATTCGAGAACACTTCACTGCAGAACCTATATATGGGCCATGGGGCAGTTATGAGACCAGAACAAGGAAACACTCATGATGTAAAAATCAAGAAGGAAGTCTGTTAGGGTTGTATCCTCTTAATCTGTACACCGAGCAAATCACTAAAGAAGAACGTGGCACCAGGATTGGAGGAAGGCTTATTGACAGCATCATATTTGCAGATGATAAAGACACTTGATGAAGGTCAAGGATTACAGGCTTCAGTATGGCTTGCAAGTCAGGGTAAAGAAAACCAAAGCCTCACAAATGGGCCAAAAGTTAACATCATGATTAATGGAGACAGGGTTGAAATTGTCAAGGCTTTTGTCTGACTTGGATCCACCATCCCATCAATGCTCATGAGATGAGCAGTCAAGAGAGCAAAGGGCGCATTGCATCAGGTCAATCTGCTGCTTGAGACCTCTTTAGAGTCTTGAAAAAAGCAAGAATGTTCAAGACTAAGGCGCACCTAACATTCGCCATGGTATTTCAAATTTCCCCCTATGCGTATGAGAGTTCGACATTGGATAAAGAAGACCAAAAAAGAATCAATGATCTTGAACTATGATGTCAGCAGAGAATAGGGAAAGTACCGTGGGCTGCCGAAAGAACAAACAAATCTGTCTTGGACGAGGTACGGTAAGGAGGGCCTGGCTTGGTCTTCTGTACTTTGGACATGTCTGGAGAGACCAGTCCCTGTAAAAGGATAGCCCGCTTGGTAAAGCAGAGGGGCGGCAAGCAGGAGGAAGACCCTCGCCGTGATGGACGGACACAGCGGCTGCAATGACGGACTGACGCAAAACACCTGTGAAGCTGGCAGAGGACTGAGCGGTGCCTCCTTCTGCTGGACACAGGGTAGCCTCAGAGAAACAGCCTCTCGATCGATTCACTCCTTTCCACATCCAAACCTCCATTTCCCCTGCCCTAATTTTTTTTTTAATTGGGAAAATTAGTCAAACAAGGAGGCGTCTAAATAAATGCATGGAAAAATGGAATGAAGAGAGAAGGGAATTTTTTTTTCATGAACTTTTAGATGCCCCCCCCCCACACACCCCCTTACTGTCTGGAAAACCCTGTCTAGGAATGGAATCTCAGGAGACAGGCGAGGCTTTCCGCTCCCATAAAGAGTGACGTAGGGAAGCCACAGGGTGGTTCTAGTGTCCTGGAGGGTCGCTGTGAGTCAGCACAGGATCCAGAGCAGTGTGTCTGGGGAGGAGTCAGGGTCCACCACTCAGCATCCGTAGTCTGGTGTCAACAGCATCTCTGCCATTAAATGCAAGTCACTCCCTGCCACGGAGGGACCCCTGGCCCATAGCAACCTGTGGGACAGTAGAATGGCTCCATGGGGTATCTGTGACTAGAAAGCCTGATGAGAGCGGGCTGCCTCCCCGTTCTCCCACAGAGCAACTGGTGGGTTCAAACCACCAACCTTGTGGTTAATATCCCAGTGCGAAACCCGTTCGGTCACCGAACCCAAACCCAACCAAGCCCACTGCCATCGAGTTGATTCATCTCACGGTGTCCTTAGTCTGTAAACATGGGAGTCCTGTGATCTTTCTGTAGTCACTCCATGATGCCACCCATGGCTGCACACAGTAGGGCAGAAAAAGTTCCTCTGGGCCCGGGAATTGCTTGTCCACCTTCTGCTGTGTCTGGGGTCTCACTCACTCATTCACTCACTGCCATCGAATTGATGTCAACGCAAAGGGACTCTGTAGGACAGGGTAAAATTGCCCCCGTGAGTTTCCAAGATTGTAACTCTTTTATGTGTGTTTCTTTTTAAAAAACTAATATTCATTGGGAATTGATGCATATAGCATATCACTTCATACAGTTCAATCATGTCCAGCAGAATTATACATCAGTTTCCACAATCAGTTTCCAAACATTTCTTTTCTACCAGGACTCTTTTTATGGGAGTAGAAAGCCCCATCTTTCTCCTGAGTCTGGGGTCTATGGCTGAAGAATCCAGGCACTGCCCTTTTGTCTTGGCCAGGGGTCCTACCATTGTGAGCAGAAGCGATGGGTCTTCCTTGATTCTGCTTAAGCAGAAACAAGATGTCTTCTCCCGTATTTCCCTTCTCCCCCACCTCCCACTCCCATGCCCACGACGGGGGGTGGGGGGGGGACAGACAGGAACAGTATTCCCTGCAGACACTGACGGGGGGAAAGTGACAGCTTCCTGACACCCTTGACAGTCTTCAGACCAGATTGGTGCCAGGCAGTCCCTATCTGCCTTCAGATCTCAGTCACAGGGTAGCTCCTGATAGTGAGAGGGAAGAATGTGGAACAGAACATCACTGTCTTAAAGAACCTCTCTGCCTAAGGAGTGCCCTGAGATTCCCATCGGAAGCAGCCCCGGGGACTCCTTCTTCGCTTCGTTCGAAGGAGCTGAGCTCCAACATCACCATGGTTTGTTTATTAACTTAAGGCGTGACTTCCTTAAAGCTATAAAATGATTCTCTGTGGTTGCTACGTACCTTGAAGTCAGTTCTGAACCCCAGCAACCCTGTCATACCACTCCCTGTTCCCGGTCCTGAGCGCGTCTCACAATTGTGCTTATTCTAGATCCCGCCGCCGCCGCAGCCACAGAGTCACCCCTTCCCGGTGAAGGCCCTCCCCTCCCCCACTGCTTTTCTACTGTACCCAGCCCCGGATCCTTCTCCAGGGATTGCCGAGCCTGTGTGTCGGACCTAAAAGACCAAACTCCCTGTCACCAAGTTGCAGCCCTACTCACCGAGACCCTACAGGCCAGGGTAGACAGGCTCCTGTGAGCTTCTGAGACCACGTCTTCCTGGGAGGAGAACGCCTCCTCTTTCTCTCAAAGAGCAGCTGGTGGCCTTGAACCGCTGCGCTTGCAGTTAGCAGCCCAGCTCCTAACCACTCTGCCACCAGGGCTCCTTCGAATAAGGCGTCAGCAAGACAAGGCAGCTGACGGAACTAAATGGAAGAGCTATCTGAGTGGTATGGTCACCAAGCCACGGTATTTTCCATCCCCGCAGATGCGTGTGAAAATCGGGCATGGGACAAGGAAGACCCCGCCCCCACAAGAAGCCACACCTTTGAATTATTGTGCTGGCCAAGCAGATTGCTAGTCCCGTGGGCTGCCAAGAGAACCAAGGAATGGACCCTGGAAGAAGAAGAAGAGTCTGTGTTCCTTAGAAGCAAGGATGGTGAGACTGGGCTTCCATACTTCAGGCATGGGATCAGGAGAGACCAGTCCCTGGAGACAGACATCATCACACTTGGTCAAGTAGGACCGGTGGTGAGAGGGGCAGCAAGGGGAGGGTGGAAGGGAGGTGGAGTGGAAAGGGAGGACAGATTGGCAAGATCTGTACGTGGCTTCCTTCCTGGGGGACGGACAGCGGGGAGATGGGTAAGGGGAGATGTCAGATGGTGTAAGATATGAGAAAATAATAATCATAATTTGTAAATTATCAGGGGTTCATTGGGGAGAGAGAGGGAAAATCAGGAGCGGATACCAGGGGCTCAAGCAGAAAGTGTTTTGAGGACCATGAGGGAAACAAATGTCCAAAAGTGCTGGATACAATGGATGTGTGTGTGGATTGTAATAAGAGTTGTATGAGTCCCCAATAAAATGATTTAAAGTTCTTGGGTTTTTTTTTAAAAGAGGAAGGCCCTCGATAAGCTGGGTGGGCACTGTGGCTGCAACAAGGGGCTGAGACGGTGTCTTGAGTGATGAGTCAGAACTGACTCGACCACAGCACCTGACAGCAACATGCATGTGGGAAATGGGGCTTTATCACTGAATTTGCAAGTGACTCCAAGGACCTTTGGTTGTGTTGGGTAGCACAATAGGACCCCTACATGCCAAGGCCTGCCCCCCTCAACTCCTCCCCGCTCCCACCCCCCAACTACAGGAAATTGAAAGCTATTAAAGGCACAAGGGCATGCACCAATACAGGCCCTAAAGGGGGGCGGGGGAGGCATACACCTAGATGGCAGATGGCACCTGACTTAGCCCAATCTAGGTCAGGTGGGCTTAATTCAGCCAATGGGGTCAACTAGTACCATCCACCCGACTCCCCACGGAAGACCATTAAAAACCTGAACCTCCCACTCTCGCCAGCTGCTCCTGGGCATTCCGATCAGCCATGCCACCACGGTCGGTCTCTCTCTCTCTCTCTCTCTCTCTCTCTCTCTCTTTCAGGCCTCAGGTCATCACCTGTGCGGGAGCAGTCCCATGTTCAGTGAATGTAAAACCTGAAACTTCTTCTGTCCTTGATAAAAAAAACTCACTTGGATCACAAACCAGGCTTCAGCGTGAATTTCTTTCTCATACGAAGCCAACGAGCTCCTTATTTCCCACCTGAGAAATCTAGCGGCTGTCAGCTTTCCTGGGGCGCCCATTGTCCCCCAGTCTCCTGATGCTTACCCTCTGAATTAAAGCATGTCTTAACATCATTGCCTAAGAGTCCTGGTGGCACTGTAGGCTAGGCATTGGCCTGGTCATCACAAGGTCGGCAGTTCAAACTCCCTGGCAGCTCAGAGAGCGAGAGCGAGGTCTGTCTGCTCCCATCAAGAAAGACTCAGTAGAGACCGAGTATAGACTGAGAAAGACCACAGCTGTTCTACTCTGTCCTATAGGGTTCTTAAGGACTGCAATCCACTCCATGACAGCGGGTTTGGTTTGGGTTGAGAGAATTCCAGATAATCCCCAAGTCTTGATTTTTGCATGTAGAAACTACCCTGATTATCTGCAAGTTGGAGAGAGAGATAGTTGGTTGTTTTTCAAAAAAGAAATACTCGGTCTAATTCCCCACCACTCCCTGACCCACAACCCTCCCCTCCCCTGAGAACAGAGCACTTTCCATTGAACTGCTACACAGAATGCGAAGACAGTGCTTTTGTGCCCAGAACTCAGGTCCTTGTTTCACACAGAGAAAGGTTGGCTTTTGGAAGACAGAGAGCATCACAAGAGCGTTGTAAGGAGAGACTCCCAGGAGGGAGAAAATCTTACCAGCCCATTCTTGCCTCTGCCCACCCCACCCCACATGCATACCAAGCATTTTTAAGAGTTTCCTCATGGACATGAGGTTCTCAGGAACGTCCAAGAGGGAAGTAAGGGGTTCTGGGGAATGTAGCCTCAAGATGTTCTCATGGACTTGAAATATATGCTCTGTCCAAATCACTTGGGCCCCATCTCACTTTCTTCTGCAAATACCTTGTAGCCTGAAGACACAACGATGAAGTATTTCTCTTCTTTTCTTTTCTTTTTTTTTATCAAATACTTTTACTAGGGACTCTTACATCTCTTACATCACGATCCATGCTTTCGTCCATTGTGTTAAAAACAATTGTACCTTATGTGGCCATCATCATTTTCAAAGCTCTTTCTTTATACTTGAGCCCTTGATGTCAGCTCATTTCCCCCCCTTCTCCCCTCATGAACCCTTGAAAAATTATAGATTCGTATTTTCATATCTTATATCATCCTCTGTCACCCTTCACCAACTTTGCATTGTTCGTCCCCCCGAGAGGGGGTTCTCGATTGATCATTGTGATCAAGTCCCCCATTCTCCCCCACCTTCCCCTGATCCTCCTGGTACCTCTATCCTCATTGCCAATGACGAAGCATTTCAACAGAACGTGGAAAGAGGACACGGGGCCTTATTGTGCTGCTTCTTATTTCTGAGTCCATCACTCAGGCTGATCACCTCCCCTGTCAAACGCTGATATGTGAACAGATGGTCAAGCACTCACTGCCCCCCAGTCGATGCCGACTCGGAGTGACCCTGTGGGACAGAGGAGAGCTAACAAAACTCTGAGGCTATCTAGACGCTGAAAGCCTCTTCTTTCTCCTGCCCAGTGACCGATGGGTTTGAACTGACAACCTGGCGGTGGGCGGGCTATTTTGTAACCCACTATACCACCGGGGCTCTGCGTGGTCATGCTAAGATATGGACAAAAAGGCTCGGCCTGATAGTAGGCCTTAAGATGACGGTGGGTGGAAATGGAATGACAAGAAAGGATAGCATGAAAGAATCGACACATGGGAAGAGTATAACCCAGGACTCAGAACAGTAGTGGTAGAAATTATTGAGTGGGAACTTGTCTACTTTCACCAAAACAAACAAACAAAAAATAGCCACAAAATATAGAAGGCAATGTGTTGTCCATCGAGTCTCTTCTCTCTGGGGTCTCTTCATCACAGTAATAGGAGAGCGAAGGTTTTGTGTCAACTTGACTGGGCCGAGGTTCTCAAACCTTGCATCCTGGTGACAACAGATGGTCAGTCTAAGTCTCTGTCACCCTGTGCTACCTAATTTGAACTTGGCACTTGCGATTAGCTGTGGTCTTGCTCCTCCAATTCTCTCAAAGCAAATCACAGTCTCCCCCCACAGACTGCCCACACCAAATATTTGGGGAAGCAGAAGAGAAATGCACATGATGAATATTTGAATATGTCCCGTTTTAAATGAATGAGTGTGTTAGTCCTGGTAAACTAGAGAAACAAATTCATAGACACACATATGGATATAAGAGAAAGGTTTATATGCAAGAGGAATGGAACATTGAGAAAGCATCCCAATCCAGTCCAGTTCAAAGTCATAAGTCCAATATTAGCTCATATGCCTGATACCATTCTATAATGTCTCCTTCCAACTCACAAAGTCACAGGCCAGTGGGTGCAGAATCCTGGTACTGGCAGGGGTCTCCTCATGGCTCCTCACTTCCAGGACTCAGGGTCCATCAACAGCATCCAGTGGTGGTAGAAGCAACTTAGCGTTGGCAGGAGTCTCCACATGGCTTCTCCAGCTTCAGAGGTCTGGTTCCATCAGGGTAAGGCCATGTGCCTTCTCCTCCAGCTCCTCAGATGCTGCCATCTTGCCTTGTCTGTAGTTCACCGTCTTGGAGACTGACTCCCAACAACTGGGGAGATGGCCTCTCATCTCCAAGAGGGAAATATCACGAGATTTCCCAGAAATCTCTGAAGAAAGCCAGGCCCACACAGAGGCCTCATTGGCTATTCAATGGCTATCTCCGGATTAACAGGCTAGATTCCACCCCTACAGCTCAGTCATGAAACTGACATCAAGAACACATAACCTCCACAATGAGTGAAGAATGGCCTTCAAGGTGGGTGTGCTATTTGAGAAGAGGGCTTCCTCTGTTCGTATCCCAGAATCTTTGTAAAATCGACGCACTGTTCAGAGCTGTTAAGTCGATTCTGACCCACTGCATCCCTCTGCACAGCAGAATGAGACACTGCCTGGTCCTACACCAGCCTCACAATTGTTTCTGTGTTCGTCACACCCACAATTAAACTCACTTTCCTCTGTATCAAGGAGCAGCAATCCACACTGCTCTTCCCCTAGCTGCTTGGCTGCTCAGACGGTCTCCCTGCATGGAGTTGGTTACATTATACACAGTCACATCTCGGGAGAATCCTGGCCCAGCCACGTTGGCAGAAAACCTAACTATCACAGCACGCATTTATCTTTCATCTATCTAGCTATCATCTGTCCATCCATCTACCTATATCCTATCCCATCCGATCCCATCCTCTCTTTATCACAGAGAAAGACTATTGGTTAAGAATATCTTCCTCAATAGGAAAAATCAACGACTGGGATTCTCAAGTGCCTTTTTATCAGTGGCACCTGTGATACGTTCTTGCTTTCCATTCTCCTATCTAAATATTCATCCCAGGAAACACTTTGTCAGCAGTGTACATGTGGGAGGGGCTTTTGTGGAGAAGGAGGAGGAAGAAGAAGAGGACTCTTCTCCAGAAACAGAACTCCCTTGACCCCAGTGGAGCGCATCCAATGTGGTATGTCAGCTCATGAAGATTGCGTGGGAATTGCTGTCCTCCACCTGGTGTAATTGGAGGGAGGACAGGAGTCTCCTAAGATGCCATCAAACAGAAGGTAATCAGGTCTATGATGGGATCTTGCGTGAGCAGCCAAGCAGTTATGGGGAGAACAGTGCAGATGGCAACCCCCTGGGTCAGGTCACAGCCTGGACACAGTCTGTAGAAGAATGCTGGAACTTCCTGCTTCGTGGGAGAAATATTCCACCTCTTGTGTTCAAGAGAACCCAGCCCCCAGAAGCGTGACTCACTTCACACCCGTGGAGAGAAGGACAGCAAACAAATACTCTCTTGTGAGTCATCTGGCTCGGCTGCTGGACCAGACCCATCTCCGTGGGGCCTTCACAAAGGTGATCTCAAAGGTGCCTCGGACGTGTCCTCTCTCTTTAAAAGCAAGTGTCAGAGGGGAGTCCTCTAGCCCGGGGGAGAGCTGAAGTTGACCTTCGGCTCCACTGTCCAGTCGTGACTATCCACACTTGGATGCCCTCTCTTACCTGAGTGTCTGAGACGGCCTCAGCAAGAGGCTCCAAGATGAAGGCTGGGAGAATGGGGCGCAGCGAAATGGGCTGAAATGTGGACAAGGGAGGAACCCACCGGAACTATAAAGGAACTAGCAAAGAGGCAGGGTGAAGGTGAGGAGTGAGAAGTGTGCTCATCGTCCCCTTCCTCCCCGTCAGTTCTCAATCTGAAATCTGTCCACCGTAGGTGACCCCGCAGGTATTGGACATGGCCGCGACATGGCTTTCAGCACCACCACCACACACAGAGCCACAGGTCGACGATCTGACAGACGAGTGGGCTCACGACGGGCAACCTTGTCCATCACGGCAGAGTCCCTCGGGCGGGAAGGCGCTCCGGACACGACTCTGGAAGGGCTGCCTTCTCAAGGCAGGGGGGATCTGACTCACGCTTCCTGGTTCCTGAAGAAAGACAGCTTCTAAACCATGTCTCCTCTCCTGCCATATAGTGTCATTGTTGCTTTTATTGTTGGTGGTGGTGCTGCTAAAGCAGTTCTGCTCGCAGTCACCCTTCCTGTCACAGAAGAAAACACTGCCTTCGCTGTCCTCACAGTCATCCCTGGGCTCGCACCGTTGGTCTAGCCACAGGGTCGATGGGTCTGTCGCAGCAACGCTCGTTCTCTTCTTCACCGACTCCCCCCCGCAGGACGTCCTCTTCCTGGGAGTGGTCACTCCTGATAACATGTCCAAAGAACAGCCCAAATCTCTCCACCCTCCCTTCTAAGGCGCCTTCGGACTGTACTTCTTCCAAGACAGAGTTGTTTGTTCTCTGGCAATCCACAGTATTTTCAAGGTTCTTTGCCAACCCAATCATCCGAAGGGATCCATTCTTTGGTCTTCTTTATTCGTTGTCCAACTCTCACACGTACACGCAGCATTTGAAAGGTCGGGCCCACTTGACCGCTTATAGGAACCGGAAGCACAGGGAATCCAGGACAGACATCCCTTCAGGACCAGAGGCGAGAGTGGCGAGGCCAGGAGGGTGGAGGGAAGATGGGGTAGAAAGGGGGGACCCGATTACAAGAATCTACATAGAACCTCCTCCCTGGAGTACGGACAACAGAAAAGTGGGTGAAGGGAGACATTGGACAGTGTATGATAAGACAAAATGACAATAATTTATAAATTTTCAAGGGTTTATGGGGGGAAACAGGGAGGGAAAGGAAAAATGAGGAGCTGATACCAAGAGTGTAAATAGAAAGCATATGTTTTGAGAATGATAACGGTAACCACTGAACCAATGTGCTCGACATGCCATGGATGGATGGATGGATTGTGATAAGAGTTGCATGAGCCCCCAATAAAATGATTTTTAACAAAGATGTCCTCCTCTAGCTTCACCTGGTTCAGGTCCCTTCTTTCTTCAGGAAGCTCCATCTTCGGTGAGACCTTTGACCTGTAATGGATTCTCATCGCACCAGGCACCTCTCTTGGGCCCAAGCGCCCCACCTGGAAGTGAACATTAGCTCTGCGGTTCTGAAACTTAGTCTCTCTTGACCACTACACTGAACGGCCACGAGGGCAGAAACTGTGCCCTTCCCCACCCCCCCCCGCCCCCCGCTTTTTTTCTCTTACCTCCTAAATTGTCAGTATAACTCCAACCCAAATCCACCACCATTGACTTGATTCTGACTGAGAGCAGACCCCGCCCTGGAGAACAGAGTAGAATTGCTCCATCAGGACGCTGAGGCTGAATCTTTACAGCCTCACCTTTCTCAGGAGGAGGAGCTGGTGTTTGAACCACCAACCTTGCAGGCAGCCTCCCCAACGCTTGACCTACTGGATTTCCAGGATTCCTTTTGACTCACAGCCTTGCTCTTGGTCAATGAAAGGAATGGACATTTTTATTCAAGGAGTGGATTCTGAAGCATAGCGGCCCCATGAGCTCCGTGGGGGTTTCAAGGGCTGGTGCTTTCCTGGAAGTAGATCACCAGGCCTTGCTTCTGAGGGACTTCAAGGTATACAGGAACGTCCGAGCTTTGGGTGAGCAACTGAGCGCTTCACTGCTTGCACCCCCTGAGGGCTCTGAGTGCAGGGAGATGTTGGTCATCCAGGATCACCGTGAGGGCCCAAACACAGAGCTCACTGCAGGGGTGAGTTCAAAATGCAGCGTAGGAGAGTGGTACAGTCAGTCACCAACCAAACAGGCACGGGGGTCACGGTCCCAGGGAAGATCGGCAGAACATCAGCCCTGAAAGAAGTGGCCTGTGTGCGTCCCTTCATGACTAACCTCTGACCTAATGAGCCTCACCCTAGCCCAAACCTATTGACCATGGTGACTCTCACAGTGACCTTTGAGCACCAGGTAGGACAGTTCCCTAGGGCTCCTTTTAAGGGAACAGGCCACCTCACCTTCCTCCCAAAGACCAACTGCTGGATTCAAACCACTGCCTCTGGAAGTAGCCGGCCAAATCTTAACCCACTGCATCACCAAGGCTTCTCAAAGCATTTAGATGCTTACAGCCACTCAGTGCACACACACAAAATTAAAGATAAGGATATATACTCATATACAACTTAACAAAAAAGGAAGGGAGAGAGGGAAGAAGAGAAGGAAGGCAGGAAGGCAAGGAAGGAAGGAAGGGAGGAAGACAGACCCGGTATTCAACTCTGTGTGTACTGGGCTTCCATTCCCCTGGGTGAAGACGTCATCATTTCAGAGTGAGGGTTTCCCCTCACTGGTGAGGTGAGACTTCTAGCTTCCTGCTCATGTCTCCACAGAGCTGGCCCCGGAGACCATCCTGTCCCCGTACTGCATCAAGACTTTGGTCATTGTCACTTCTCCATGCTGCCATTGATGGGGCTGCAGTGTTTCTTCTGGTTCCTGGCTACAATTAGGCTGTGCTCTTTGAGCACATCGCTTTCTCACTGCTGACTCTCCAAGACAGAGAGCGGTGGTCCATTCTGGGATGATCCCTCAGCAGCGGAAACAGGGGGACCTACCCTAGGTCATCTCTGTGTGGCATGCCCAGGCTGCCATTTCCTTGACTTACTGCAGAGCCACCAGCAGGAGGGAACTTCCAAGGGCAGACACTTCTAAAATGGAAGCCCCACCCTCCTCCACACTCCCCTCACCGACCCCCACACTGGCATCTCTCCCTTGCCATCCTGTGCCTTCTCACCAGCCGCACCCATACAGCCTGGATGACTCCTTTGGGACACTCCAAAAGTGCCTCCCTGTCTGATCAGTCATTGCCTCAACCTTGTTGTTTCTGGAACAGACACCAGACCCTAAGCTTTTCAAGAACTCGACTTTTTGAGACAACTTCCCCACATGTAAACACATACGAATAAACAAATAAAACCCTCGTCTCTGCTATGAGACCCTAGAGCCTATTTTGAGACAAAACAAAGAACAAAGCCGTGTACCCTTTCCCTCTCTGTACTTGAAAACAGAGCCCCTCTCGTCTGCCTGATGGGATTGAGGGTTGCAGAAAATACCAGAGAAGGAGAGAACCCAGGAAACGAGCACCATGCCCCTGGTCCTTGTGTTGAGTACTGTGTGCCGAGAGAGTATCCCCTTGTGTAGCAAATGCTCTTAGAAGCCAGAGTGGTGAGACTTGCCATTGTGTACACAGACTTGGCCTTGTGTACTTTGTCTGTGTTCTTAGGAGGGACAGGGACATCACACTTGGTAAAAAGAGGACGATCCCCAAGGAGATTGACCGACGCTGCGGTAGGTGCAATGAGCTTGAGGATGACCACGTTGATGAAGATAGTGCAGGACTAGGCAGTGTGCCTGTCTCTCTGCTGCTCATAGAATCGCTGTGAGTTGGGACTTAACCATGATAGAAAATGTTCTTTTATAAAGAACATTGAAACTGGGAGCCAAACACAGACTTGCCCTCCCCCCCCCCTTTTTTTTTTATCTCTCTCTCTCTCTTAGTTTTTGGCAAAAAGTTTCGTATCTCCATCAACAACGGAGATTTGGTTTACATTTTAACTCCCTTTGGGAGAAGACCAGCTAGAAATAAGGTTGGCAAATGCGGCCCTTTGTTTAAAAACATGGCTCAGCTATTCTTTCGTCTTTTTTTTTTTTAAGATTGCGAATTTTTGTTGTTGCTGTTGTTACATCATATACTTCACTTATAGTGGCTCAGTGGAAGAACGTGCATTTTCGAGGCCAAAAACCAGGGCGTTCGATCCCCAATCAATGCTCTTCACACACAGCATCACCTGGCAGGAGGTTTGTTGGTTGCTATGATACTGAAGCAAGGAGAGGATTAGAATAGTCGCTGCTAGTCCCAGGCCACCATGCATTCATTGGTCACTGTCAAAGCAAGATATCTGAATCAAAGTCCCAGGACTTTGTGTTAGTCCGAGTAGACTAGAGGAACAACTTTATAAACACACATATGGGTATAAGGAAAAGGTTTATATACAAGAGGAACAGAACATCGAGCCCAGTTCAGTTCAAAGTCATAAGTCTGATATTAACCCATATGCCCGAAATCAATCTGTAAAGTCTCCTTCCGACTCACAAAGTCACAGGTCAGTGGGTGCAGAATCCTGGCGCTGGCAGGGGTCTCCCCATGGCTCCTCGCTTCCAGGGCTCAGGGTCCATCAACAGCAGAAGCAATTCATCGCTGGCAGAGGTCTCCATGTGGCCGCCCCAGCTTCAGAGGTCTGGCTCCATCGGGGCAAAGCAGTGTGGTCTCTCCACCAGCTCCTCCAGCTTCTTGGACGCTGCCATCTTGTCTTGTCCGTGATTCATCGTCTCTCTGAGACTAACTCCCAACAACTGGGAAGACAGCTTCTCATCTTCATGAGGGAAATATCGTGAGATTTCCAAGACGTATCATGAGAAAGCCATGCCCACACAGAGGCCACATTGGCTACTCAATGACTATCTCCAGATTAACAGGCTAGACTCCATAAAATTAACATAAACACATGACTGCCACAGACTTCCAATCCCATAACCTGGGGACAGGAGTCATCTGCTTCTTCTCTTACCCTGGGGCAGGTCAGCCTTAAGTCCAAGAAAGTCTGTCCATTCCTTACAGGTTAAGTCTACTTACAGGTGAGTTTGAGGTCTTGCCCAGCTCGCTTAGTGGGGTTTCCACATCGAACCCTTCTGACATGGCCTATGATGGACATTATGACAGTGTCTAAAGTTCCAGTCGTTTATAGTACCCTTCCTGAGTGGTCAAGGGCTAGATAGGAACTAGGTCAAAAATGGTTCACTTAGGAACACAGTCCCGGAATGTTCTCCCCTTGGGTTCTCTCTAAGTATTGTTTCCTTTTCCTCCCATGGGAGGTCGCGCCTCCCTTTTATCCACCAACAGAATTGTGTTTGCCATCTCAGAGACATGCATGCATATCTCCCTTCCCTGTGTTGACCTGATGTCCAGCAAGCTTCACTTATCACTCTGGTAGGAGAGTCTATAGGGGCCAATTGGGCGTGAATGTAACACGTTTTACAGCACCAGCTGAGTCGTCTTCTCCCGTTCCCCACTTCTTGAGGAACTGCGCCCAGCTGAGGTGGTTTGTAAGATGCAGAGTGAGGGATACAGGTCATGAGTTGCTTGGGAGACCAGGTTAGAGGATACAGCCTGAGGGCAGAAGCCTGCCTGCCTTTTCCGGCTGTTTGTCCGTAGAGCAGTGGACTCTCCCGATGTCTGTCCCTTTGTGATGGACTGACTCCTCAAGGCACAATGGCTTCCAGGTGCATCTGTGTCATGAGGTGTGTCATGGTTTCATTACTGTTTTATTTAGGAATGCATAGGATTCTATTGTGTGTATGTACCTGTTTCTTTGTGTGTGTGTGTGTGTGTGTGTGTGTGTGTGTGTGTGATCACTGCCCTGGTAGGAGTAGGAAGCCCAGTCTTGCTCCTGGAGAGCTGCTGCTGGATTTGAACCACCAACCCTGTGGGCCGCAGTCCCCCACACAACCACTACACCACTGGGGCTCAGCCGGTACCTGTTTCTTTATCCATGTCTTCTACTGATGGTTTGTTTCCAGTTTCTCATGATTGTGAGTGGTGCTGCAGTGAACACGGAAGAGCCTAAATCTGCCAGTGTTGTGTCTCTTTCTTCTTTGAGGTAGCTGCCCAGCAAAGGTGTTGCTAGGTCACATACGACGTCCATTCCCGTTCCTTCAGGTTGCGCCCTATCACTTTTTGCACACTTGTATATGTTTATGAGCCCATCGACAGTGTGTAAGAGTTTCGATCCCTTGAGCATCCTCTCCAACACGGGTTGTCCTCTGTCCTTTTGAAGGGACCCTCTTTGTGGGTGTCAGGTGAGATCTTATCATCATTTTGATCTGCAAAAGAGATCGAGTCTTTATGGAACCATCTACACAGAAACAGCAGGCTCTCATTTTCGGTGACTTTGGTTACGATTGTCACAGCGTCTCCGCATTCGCCTGCATTCCCTTACGGGTGCTCCGTGCCAGTGCTCTAGCTTCCCTGGCCCCGCCCCTCCCATCTCTGCTGTAGTCTTCAGTCTCATACAGATGTCTTTTTAAGAGGAGCACATGGCTCCCATGTGATATTTATCATGCCCTGAGACAGTCTGCTATTTTGCTAAGTGGTGGCCCCGGGTGGGCCTACTTTCAGTTCAATGTGTAATGGCCCAAGCCCAGGGCGAAAGTCCAGGTAGAGCTCCGTGACAACCAGCCCAGGAAGTTCAGATCTTAAGAACTTGCATTCTCTGTTCTGTGCTTTTCTCCCCTTCTACGGCGTCCGTCTGTTGCTGCCCTGATCAGAACAGTGGGTAGAGGAAGTTGGGCACCATCTAGTTCTTCGGGTCTCAGAGTTAAAGGGGCCATGGATGGAGCAGCGCCAATTATTATTATTTCTGAGGCAATGCCTTCTTTGAAGCGACGGCATGGTCTTCCGCATAGCATGACCACCTCTTGTTTTTATTTATTATGATCATTTTCTAGTTTCTTATTGTAGTTGGGGTGCAGCCTGACGAAGTCAAGTGTCTCCCATTCACCGGTCCACACACCTCTGGGCCTGTGGCATGGACCACACCTGATTTTTTAAGAAAGCATCACAAGAGACATCCATCCATAGGCC
Source organism: Nesogale talazaci (assembly GCA_004026705.1). Lineage (NCBI taxonomy): Eukaryota > Metazoa > Chordata > Mammalia > Afrosoricida > Tenrecidae > Nesogale > Nesogale talazaci. Next base: position 8,667 of record PVJH01016883.1, on the reverse strand, counting down.
AATCCACGTGTGCATTTCCACACTGCGTGTTTCAAGAGGGAGGCATTTTGATTTCTAGATGAGAGGTCAGCTGTGCTTTGAAGCAGCCTGTACCAAAACTACACATGCCGTATGAAATTCAAAGATGGTCACACATGCTTTCTCTCTGGAAACTCCCTTTTTAAGCTGATTTCTCCCCCACGCAGAGAAGAAGGCAAAAGCCCCAAGAAGCAAACCAACGAGGCCTCATGGGTGTGTGCATGAGAACAAGGACCAGGCCTCCAGTTCAGAGATGTTTCTAACTCTCTGTGTGTCAAGGTGGGCCTGGGCTCCCCTGCCTCATGGTTAAGACCCCACTTAGCACCAGGTGTGAACCAGGCCACACTCTGTTTCCTTGTCAACATTATGCAGAGCCCTTGGTAGGACCAGCCATGAGCCAGACGATAGCTTTTGTTTTACCTGGATATGCAGCCGTGTCGTCACTATACAGTTCAATAGAGAATGTGCCATGGAGACTCAGAGGAAGGGTCGCATCGGGGCGATGGGGTCCCTTCTCTTCACCTGCCCTGAGACTATAACATGATGAAACAGAGCGACAGGTGGGCTGCCTTCCTGGCCCATGGAGGTAAAGACCAAGAGACCACGTGGCTGAGAACTGGAGAGAGAGAGAGAGAGAGAGAGAGAGAGAGAGAGATACTTGGCTGCAGAGAAGAATGCCTGCATCCCTACTCTTTGTTGAGCCCGGCTTGTAGTAACCTATTGGCTTCTCTAATAAGCCCACTTACTTGTGCCTAGTGTCTGTGAGTTCTGTGTGGCCATAGCGATGAATGATCAAAGCCAGCACGGATGCAGCGTGGTATGGGAGGAACGGCTGGTGTCAGAGAAGGTATAGAACGATGGACGGGGGGGAACAGGGGACCAAAGAGGAACCAATTGCAATATTCAACGCATCATACACACACACACACACACACACACACACACACATACCAGGGAGGCAAACAACAGAAACGTGGGTGAAGGGAGACGGCAGTCAGTGTACAATATAAAAACCATCATGATTTAACAAGAGATTGGGGAGGGAGGGGAAAGAAGAGAAGTTGATACCAAGGGCTCAATAGAAAGGAAATGTCCAGAACACGAGGATGGTAACTGACGTACAAATATGCTTGATGTCATGGATGTAAATAAGAGCTGTAAGAGCCCCTGAGAAAACGATTAACAAAGAAAAAGGATGGGCCACAGAGGCTTGTCTGGCCCCCACCTCTTGACAGTAGGGAAGCCAGATATGATCAGGAAGAAGGTCGGGTGCATTCACGTGCGTCATTGTCCCTCACACCACCTCCTGAGGCCCCAGGTCAGGCGGGCGCCACCTCTCTCAGCATCCCTGGTCTTGGAGGGAGACCTCATGTTGATGAGCATCTCCCTGTCCTTGACCTTCTGACACTTCCTGTCTTGGAACTGGCTCCAACATACAAGAGCTTCAAACCAGTTCCTCTTGGCTCGGTCATGGCCGATGGCGTGGAACCAGAATGGACCGAGTGTATAAACTTTGGGGTTTGCGATGACAACCCAGAGGAAAAAGATGACCGGCTGACACCCTGCTGGACACACAATCCCCCTCTGAGCAAGATGACTCAAGGTGACCACTCAGGGACAGGGTGTGTATTTGCATAGCCACCAAATCTTTTGGAAACAATTTCAGGATGACAAGCTAAGGCTGGGTCCTTAGGCAAGAAAAACAGGTTTGCACCTGACTGCTGGCCTAAAAAACAAGCCCTGGCCATGCGGCTGCTAACTGAAAGGTTGGCAGTTTGAACACTCTGGCTGGCCTGTGGGAGAAAGAAGAGGCAATCTGGTCCTGTTAGAAAAGACAGCCTCAGAACCCTGTGGGGTCATTCCACTCTCTCCAACAGAATGGTTATCAGTCCATGGTAATCGGTTCCCATGCTAACCTAAGGATCACAGTGTGGGCACACAGCCCAACCCCCCCCACCCCCACCCTTTCCCCTGTCCCTAGGGAGCTTCTGTGCCCTAACACACACAGGGTCGCCATGAGTCAGAATCCACTCGATGGCCATTAGCTTTATCCATCAATCCCCCCACCCTTGGGCCCCCGCCTTGCTCATCTCCCTGGACTCTTTCCGGTCCATCTGTGCTAGATTCTCTTGACCCAGTCTCCTGGAGTGAACAGCAGGTCCTCAGATACCTGAGAATACCCTGCTCTCTCTCTCATCTGTGCTCTGCACACACACATACACACACCACCACCATGCACACACAGGGTCCCCTCAAACGTTGAGTGGTTGAGGGCAGTGACTCCCAGCCAGGCACCTGGCAGGTTTCAAACAGCACTGCTCCCACCCCCTGGGCTTCTACTGCCACTAGTGTGGGTGCAGCGGGGGTCGGGACCTGCAACGTGAGTGCAAGGCGGGCAGGTGCCTGGGCTGGCAAGGCCCTCTTTTGATTGTCTAATCAAGCATGTCCTTCTCTTCTATCCAGGACCCCGGTGGCCTCGGACGCTCCACACTGAGCTGGTGACTGCAAGGTGAGCAGTGGGAACTGCCCCCCCCAACCTCTTTCTGTGTGAGAATGAGGGGGCTGCCTGCTTCATAAAGGATCAAAGTCTTGGGGACCCACCAGCGCTATTCTACTCTGTCCTGGAGGGTCATCCCAAGTCAGAAGCCACTCAGTGGTGGTGAGTTAGGTGTTGGCCTTTCTTTATTGTCCCCAGAGTGAGAAATGGAAGGGGGGAAAACAAGCAGGGGTGGGGAAGGCTGGGGCTGAGTGGGCAGACAAGATTGAGAAGGAACGGGAAGGGAATCAACCGTCTTGCATCAGATGAGCATCTTGTGAGGCCACCTCACCGGCCACCTTTCAGATTGATGTCATTGTTGGCGGTGGACCGTGTGGTTGAGGGCATTCTGACTCTGGACAAACTCCTGTAAGAGCAGACCAGACCCCGGGGCTCCCCATGCTGTTATCTTTATCCCAGTCCAGTCCAACCCAAGTCCTTATGCACGATGCTAGTCTATCAGTCCCTCTTCAGACATGCAATGATGCAGAAGGCAGGGCGGTTGCAGGCTGGTGGGTGCCGAGTCCTGCAGGTCCCAGGGCAGTGGCAGAGTCCCAGCAGGCAGGAAGGCAAAGGAGGAGAGAGAGAGAGAGAGAGAGCAGTGTCCAGCATCTCACACTCTCCTGCCATCAAGGAGTCATTAGACCGAGACTTGATTAACAGGTGTAGCTTCACCTCAACTCTTTCATTCTTCTTCAGGTTGACAAGAAACCATCTAACCAAGGCAGGGCAGACCCCACAGGGCTCCTTTGAACAAGCCCTGGGCTCCTGATTTGGTGCGTTCAAGCCTCGGCTCCCGCTTCGTATCTTGTGTGTCCTCAGCAGTTCGTAGAAGCCATGAAAGAGCCAAACCCTGGGGAAGAATCCTGGACAGCACTGTCGACGGGACCGTGGTGTACCTCTTCATGCCACAAGTGTGACATCATGCCCGGCATCTGGTCACCCAGAAATGGACTTCCTCTCATCTTTTAAAAAATAAAAAATTCCTTACATATCAAGGATGCATTTCTAATGACATGTCCAATGAAAAACAGATGTTCGGAAGACTTTATTTGGAAAACCCCCTCCCGTGTCTTATTTAAAAAGAATAGGGGGAGGAGGGTCGCGCCTGGGGCTCACCCTTCCCCAAGTCCCTCCGCAGATCTCCCAGTGTGGAGCCTGCTCAGATATTCATTCTGGGAATGTCGCTGTGGGCGCCGGTGGGAAAAATCCTTTCCATCGAAACGGACGTGCTCGGCTCAGAGGGTTGTCCAGGAGGATGAGCGAGGGACACACCAGACTCTCTCTGGGAGGGAGTGCAGCCAGCATGCTCCTTGGCACCACGTGGCTTTGGCTGACTTTGGACCCATGCTCAGGCTGAGGTCTGTCCCTGGTAGAGGGTGGGCCAGAAAGTGGAAGGGTCTCCAGGTGCTGGGTTGGCGCAGCGGAGGCTGCAACATGAGGTTCACTGGTAGCAGCTGCGAGGATGGAGGGGCAGGCCAGGTGACCCTTCCTTCCCTTGTCCACCAGGCACCTGTGAGTCAGAAGGGGCTCAGAACACCTGAAAACAACAACCGACACTGACTTATTGGAAGCAAGGCAAGGGCAGGGTTAGCCCGGCAGCCAGGGACCCAGCTTTCACCGTCGTTTCCAGCGAGGGCCTCCCTTCACCGGGTGGCGGTGGCATGGCTGGAACCAGCCTGCCTGGTTTGCATGCTGGCCTGCCCCAGCATGCCTGGGGCTTCCTCAGGGTTGTTCTCCGGTGCCAAGGAACACCCTGGAAGAATGAACCCCAGCTCCAACGGAGTTGGCATTTCTTTTCCTCCTGGGGGCTGGCCAAATCCCTACTGCTTGGCAAGGGCACAGCTTCCTGGATGGCTGAAGGGGGTTCCTGGCACATGGGCGGGTGGTGTCCAGCAAGCTGCGGGCTGAGTGCGATGGGTGCCCCTCCACCCTAGGGAGGAAGGACCATTCCGATGAGCTTGTCAGGGACACAGCATGAGGGCTGAAGAGGTGTCCTGGCAGGCCTGGGGTGGGGTGGGGTGTCAGAGCTGACTTGCCCTGTCCCCAGGCGGGACTGATGTCTACAGACGTGGATCTGGAAAACAGGTGGAGAGAAGTCCCTGTAGCACTTTCCCTTTGCTCCTCCACAGAGAGTGGGTGAGAGACGGCCAGACTCTCTCTCCTCTGGCCAGGGTACAGGAAGCAGTGATAGAATCCAAAGCCTGTGTGCTTTTCCTCAGAATAAGCCCGAAGGAGGTCAGCTGGGAGCCTGGGCATCTTCTTAGCCTGTGTTAAGCTTCCCGGTCTTCTGGTGAAAGATGAACTCCTGGTCAACCCTTGAGACTCCAGAGACATTGTCCCTTAGTGCGGTCCTTCCTCAACTTCCGCTCCTGCTGCCACCTTCTTCCCCATGCCATGTGGGCACATCTCCCTTGCTGTTTCCTTCAGAGATGAGTCCGTCTGGCTTCCCCGTGGCCGTGACCCTCACCAGGTTGCAGACCCTTCAAAAGTGAAGGGGGTGCCTTCTCTTTGTGCCCCTGTGCCCAGCTCACCCACAGGCTTCCAGGAGATGCCCAGCCCAGAAAAACCCTCCCATGTATTTGCTCAGAGACCACAAGACGTCATGCGGTCTGCCCCTCCCCAAGAGACCACCCCCTCTGCTGTTACAATGTAGCAGAAGGCAGAGGTACAGGAGTGTCTTCATCATTGCTTCCTGGAGTGTCTTCATCATTGCTTCCTGTACCCCTCCGGAAGTCGGCCTTTACATTTTCCTTCCTGTCTGTCTTGGTCTGGAAGCCACTAGAACCCGTGCCCCATGCATGGCCCTGCTGGTGCTTGAAATGCCAGTGCCTCACCTCCAGCCACCCAGCGTCACCCCAGGCTGATGAAGGGATGGTCAGCGATGCTGAGAGACTGACTGGAAAGCAGCCAACAAAGACCACTGAGGGTCCATTCTGCCTCGTGGCATCCCTGTTGACCCCATGAGTCGAGAGAATACAAGCCCACATCCCGCACCCCTCGCCCTCTGGCCCATTCAGACACACAGGGCACTGTCATCTGAGGACTGCTGGGAGACTTCCCCTAAGGAGCACTGGTCTACTAACCACAGACCGGCAATCAAAGCCACCAGGGGCTCTGTGGCAGAAAGACGAGGCTGCCCGCCCCATAAAGACCGACAACTTAGAAAACAGGATGGCGTTGACGTGCATCAGAATGGGCTGCACCGTAGTGGGTTTGGGCTAGACACGCAGGGTTTTCTAGTGTTGATCTGACAAGACGTGCCTTTGGTGAGGGACTCCCATCTCCCTGGAGAATCGTGGTGACATGGAAACCTCCTAGGAATGGAGGAGCTGGGCAGAGGCCTTTAGGGTACCCTTTCTCGGGGTGGGATGTTGGAGGGGGTGTCAGAAGAATCAACAACACTCTGGTGCATAATCAGGGGAGTTCTGGTGGCACAAGGTCAGCAGTTCAAATCCACCAGCTGCTCCATGGGAGGAAAATGAGGCTGTCTGCTCCTATAGCGATTCACGTCCGCCTTCGTCTGATACAAGTGCAAAGACCTCATCTTATATTGATGAAAAGGTTCACGTCTGACTGTGAGCCCACAGGTGAATGGTTCGAATCCACTCAGGAGTGCCTTAGAAGAAAGGCCTGGTGATCTACTTTCAAGGACCAGCCATTGAAAAGCCCATGAAAGTCTTGTGGGACATCTGAATCACCTGACAGAATAGAGATCACGAAGTTTATACTCGACATTCCAGTTTGGTGAGGAGTGCCTGGAGGTCTTACAAGCTTGCGAGTGGCCATCCATGATGCAACTGTCTCTCCTTATCTGTATCCAAAGAAAGAGAGAAGGAAATCAAAGACTAATAAAAAACGAGTCCACAGGACCAGTAGCTCCCAAGAGCCATGCCCCTCATCTACCCAGAAACCAGAAAAACTACATTGTCCCTGGCTACCACTAACAACCACTATAGTCAGGGTGGAATAGATGGACCTTGATACAATGAGAGACAAATGTGGAATAGAACCTCATATTTCTAATATTAAAAAATAAGACTGAGCCCAACCCCAGTCCCAACTGTGTGGACAGCTGCTTCTCCCCCCAGGGAAGTTTGAAACTGCAGCGTGGGGAGTGAAATATGTCTGATCAGAGCACATAAAGACAAATGAAGGGCGAGGGGGAGAGAGAATGGAGTGCATCCTGGCCCACCAAACCTTCAAGACGATATTCCCACTCAGAACAGCCAATGCACAGAGAGGACCATCAGGCCGGCCCCACTATGAATGACAGCATCCCTCGCTGACACAAGGTTCAACATAGACAACAATGGAGAAACCGGGTTAGGATTGTGCCCTGTCTGACCCAACCACACCATGGCAAAACACTAAGGGTGTGCAACAGAGCATGGAGTTCCCAAGGGAGTGGCCAATGATATACTTTGGGCCCAGGGTGTGACACCCCATCAGACTCAACTGGGGGAACACTCCTGGAGGTCAACAAACAGACCCTGAGCTATTTACAAGTTTTTATTTTATCATTATTTTCATTTTTTTACATATGTATTTTTTGTGTGTGTCTGGGGGGGTGGGGAATAAGACTTAGATGTACTGGGCTAGTTGAGAATGAAGGGCTTCTAGAGACAATTGCCCTGGGGGGAAAAAAAGATCAAACAAAACAAATACTCATTGCCATGGAGTCCATTCCAACGCCTGGAAGAGGCAGAACTTCCCGTGGGTTTCCAAGACTGCACCTCTGCAGGAGCAGAAAGTCCCAGTTTCCTCCCACGGTGCAGCTGGCGGCTTCCCGCGGCTGACCTGGCACTTGGCAAGGCACCGAGTAACCCATGCCACTGTCAGAGCTCCCGGTGAAGGGCTACACATCGACCTGAAGGTATTCCTCTGTAAGGCCACCGTGTAGCTCTCCTGCAACTCACATCGTCTTTCTCATCTGTCCTCCTGCCACACAGGCCATCGCCTGCAGGCCAGAAACCAAGAGAGCCTTTCTCATGCCTAGAGCGGTGATGATATAAAGTGGAAAAGCCCCGGGAGATAAAGGGGAGCATTGGAGAAGCCGTGGCTTCTTCAGCTTTCCTGGAAACAGGACCCCGCATGCTCTCAGCAGCAGAGCAGATGGTGTGGAACTCGGGGCCTCTAAGTTCTTGAGACAGAGCTCTGTGTCCAGTGTCCGCCACTGAGAACAGGAGAGAGGATATTGTTGGGTGGTGGGGCTGGGGGGTCTTGTGAGTCCATTCTGATCCCTAGTGACCCCCAGCCAGGTGTCCCTCCATGTAATTTCTGCAAAGGCAGGTCTCCCTGTCTTTCTCCCACTCAGAGGCACTGGGTGAGTTCCAACGGCCAACGTTTTGGTTAGGGGCCCAGGACTTTGCTGGGGGGGGGGGGGCCACCAAGGCTCCTCTTCAGATACCTTAAAACAAACAAATAAAAAGTTCACTGTCACTGAGCTGATTCTGATTTACAGTGACCCTAAAGGACAGGGTAGAACTGTCACCCTTTATGGGAGTAGGAAGCCTCGTCTTTCCCCCACATTGTTCCCCAAACTAACTGCATCGAATCGATGGTGATTCATAATGGCCCCATAGCACAGGGTAGCACTCCCCTGTGAGTGTCCGAGACCGTGACTCTTTACAGAAGGAGACAGTCTCATCTTTAGCAGATACCCTTAGACCAGCGGTTCCCAGCCTTCCTCATGCTGCGGCCCTTTCATACTTCCTCATGTGATGGTGACCCCCAACCATAAAGTTATTTTCTTTTTTTTTTGGGGGGGGGGGCATCACTGCCTCTGGTGGTCGTGGGCGCTACCCAGTGCAGCTCCTGAGAGCCGCCGCTGGATTTGAACCGCCAAGCCCGCGGGCCGCAGTCCCGCACTCAACCACTTACGCCCCCGGGGCTCAGCCCCATAAAGTTACTTTCATTGCTACTTCATCACTGTCATTTTGCTACCGTTGTGAATCAGGTGACCCGTGAAGGAGTCGTTTGACCCTCAAAGGGGTGACGACCCACAGGTGGAGAACCACAGCCTTAGACGATCCACTTGATCTGGGACAGTGTTTCTCAGAGTGGGAAAGACGGCCCCCTGGAGGGCAGCGCTGGAATAATTTCAGGAGGGG